>JABXWE010000934.1:0-81762 GCA_014611495.1 Limonius californicus | reverse complement strand
CTTTTAGCATATTGGATGTGGCTGTGTTGCGCTTGAGTCTGTGATGGATATTTTGTCTGCCGATATTGTAATGAATAGCGCCGTCGCACTCGCGGATGTTTTTGAAGAACTTGTTAGCACTTGCGGTGATATACGTTTGAACTATAGGTAATCTAGTTCATAATGTAGCTGTTCGTTCCAGATGTACCAGGGGGCATTCACTGCTATACGGAGAATTTTATTTTGAAACATCGAAATAAACTAACAGTTTCTGCATCTTTATATACGATGGTTACCAATCAATATATGTGGCGCCAAAAAAAAAGCTACCACTAAGTCTTATACTTGCCCCCAAATATTTAAAATACTGAGGAGCAGTAAGTAGCACATCTATTGGGCTATCCATTGACGTATTGATTTGATAATTGTCAACAAATATCTACTTCTGCAGGATAATCTGAGTATATCATATGTGATATCTGATGTGAGCTGTAAAGCTTACTAAAGGAGCAGCAAACCAAGTGATAAGTATAGCACGCAAATAATCTATAGAATTTAATTCATGTAATCAATACAATAACTGTCAAATTTTATATTTGGTGATTCAAATAAAGCACTTTAAAATGACACAACAACGTAACTGTTAAATAACGAAAATAGTTATTTTTGCTTCTAGATTGCTACATGCCTCTTTTGCATTCTATACTGCAGAAGCAATTCGCAATCGAGTATCAAACAACGTTTTTTTCGAAAACTAGACCTATAATTAATAAAAATCTGAACTGAAGATTTTGACATATACAATTAATCAATTTGACATCTAATGTGATATATGACAAGCGCGATTAATTTTCGTAATTGCGCAATTGGAACTTTAAATTTAAACATTGTTAAATAATAGTTCATTCATTGTTTAAATAATTGTTGAAACTTAATATTTGTACGCAAAATATATAAACCTCATCATCATCATCATCATCATCATCATCATCATCTGACATGGAGCCGACTCGAGGGTCAATCCAAAGATATATTCTATTAAATTGTGGCCTTTCCTTTTATCAAATAATGCAGGATGTACAAGTGTTTTAAGTTCTGTAGACAAAAACAGACCTTTTGAGTCTTAACAGATTTAATGTTTAAATCGAGTTATTATGACAGTTTTCAAAATACACACCACCAAACTATATGGAATCACCGAGTATTTCTTACTAATAATAAGAAATTTATGAAAACTTGTTATGCAGATAAGAGATAAAGGCTTTTGTTGGAAATAAGATATATAACTAATTAATAAAAGTTGATCACGCGCACATAGAAAAATTTTGTTATTTGTATCCAGTTGTAAAATCGAAGTGTCAGAATAAATTTAACTTTATGTTCAAAGAAGGTAATATGCCCTACGTAGGTTTGTCAGATGTTCAGAGGGGAAGAATTGTTGCTCTTGTTGAGCAGGGAATGTCACAAAGGCAAATCGCAGCAACGGTGGGCGTCTCGCAGGGCGTTGTTTCAAAAACCTATGCAAGATTTTTAGAATTAGAAACGCTCAAGAACAGGCCTAGACAAAGTCGTCGCAGAGTAACTAGTGATCGACAAGACCGGTTTTTAATTCAAGAAAGAAAGAAATCCAACCTCTTCTCATCCGGAGCTCCAGAAGCAACTTTTGCAGGCTACAGATGGTGGTATTTCAGTTGAAATAATACGAAAAAGACTTCGTGCCCGAAATTTATTTAGCAGGAGACAGTTCCAGAGTTATCCAGGCAGAACAAAATTGATCGACTAAATTGATATCTGGAACACCAGAACTGGACAATTGAAGATTGGCAGTATATCCTTTTTTCAGATGAAACCAGAATGCAAACTGCCAGATCTGTTCCAAGATATAAAGGAGGAGCTGTAATGTTTTGGGGAGATATGATGGGAGAATAAACTCCTTTGCGTCCCTTGCGGCAAATTTTAACGGGTCCCCGGTATGTCGTTTCGGTGCTAGAACCTATCGATAGGCTGTGGAGAGGTGCAGTGGGAAATATTTTCAGTTTCATGCATCATAATGGCTCTCCACATACCAGCAAAGTTGCCACAGATTTTGTGGAAACAGAAGATATCACTGTTCTGAGATGGTCTGCCTGCTCACCTGATATTAATCCCATTGAGCATGTGTGGGACTTCATTAAAAGAAAGATAGAGCTCGAAGGCATAATCCAGGAAATGTGAATTAGCTAATTCAAGCCGCTCTAGAGGAATGGGCAAACTTACCTCAAGAAGAAGTTGACAATTTGATTAGAAGCATTCCCCGTCGGATTGAAGATTGTATTAGGGCTGGAGGTGGCAACACTTACTATTAAAGTGAAAAACACGTTTTTATTTTTCTTAAATCAACCATTCCAATTCTTTAATTATTACATTTTTCGTGCGTTTTTGTTAATTTCAAGCATTTGTTAAATTTTTTTTGTTAATAATTAAACTGGTTTAGTATAAAGTGCCTTTCATTTTTTCTCAGATTGGATTAAAAATGCTACGTTGCGGCATGTCAATATTTTATTTAATCTGATCTGCTGTCAGAGTTGAGGTTAGCGTTTTCATACTTCCAGCATCCATACCGGAAATAAACACCAAAGTTGGCTACTAATTATGAATCGCCCTGGTGCCGAAGCCATTCAGAAAGTTGAGTTTTTAAATTGTTTTATCACGGAGGAGTTTACAAAAGCCGCTGTATCACTCAATTTAGATCCCTTGTTTGAAGAGCATCAAGGAAACCTTTCAAAGAACTATTCAGAAAGATCCCAACGCGCAGACGTAAGGCTTCGAAACAAAAACCTTGAAGGGTAATTTCAAAATGCCACAACTAAAATCTACAATATCGGAAATTTACAGTAATGAGTATGTAACCATAAATTAACCCGAAACACATCGCAATGAACAATGAGACTTAATCTGATGTTCCCGTAGTCTTACAATCATAAAATAAGGAAGTCAAAACATCAAAATTTTAAAAATCTATTAGTCATTACAGAAACATAATTCATGTACATATATACACAGAGAAAACATCAGAACTTAAAAAGAAAAGAGGAACTTCAACTTTCAAGAATGTGTCACGCCTATTTTAATTTTTGATAAATAAATTGATGAAGTGTAAAAATACTCTCGATGCTAAGCCACTGCTCAGGTAGAAAATTAATAACTTGACAATGTTAGTATCCCGGAAAACCGAATCGAAAAAGGAGTGGATTCTAAACAAATAAATAATAGGGGCCACCGACTTATAATTTACTAACATCGTCCGAGGTGTAAGATGGGAAGTCGGACCCTCCAGATGGCCAATCACCTACCTTATCTCTCGTATCTCTCCTTAGGTAAACGTAGTTCTTTATAATCGTCGATAAAGAAAAGACAAGTTGCAACTAACTTCGTTTAATTTCTAATAAACACAACCCCACAAGTATAATTTTAAAAAAACCAGTCCCAATTTTACGTAATAAAGAAATAAATAAAATTACTTTCGGGCGAAACTCAAACAACTGAAGGACTATGATTGCGCTTATCGGATCATCATAATATTAAGGTTCTAGCGCAAAAGCACCTTACGAGAGGCCTCCGCGAAACGAAATCCTGCGTGGTCATAACCGACCAAAAATAGAAAAATTCAATCTGAAAACACATGCAAACGCATTGCCGCCCCACTATCGGAGCACCCTATACATAAACACGTAAAATTGTTCCCCAATACAATAACTTTGATAATATAATAATAATTAAGGTCTATATATACTTAATTATTCCCCAACATTACAAATCCCAAACACAATCAAGTAAACGAAATGGTTTATATGTGAAAATAATGTAATCATAAATAACAAAAGTCACGTCCTCAAAAATATTAGCGTGAAATAATATTAAATTCACTTCCCTGTTGCAAGTGTAACGCCCATCTCTGCGAGCAGATTTCAACGTGGATATCACCAGAGCCAGCGTTTGGATCGATCGAGGAAAAACCCATCCCCAACGTTCTCGGCGATGTTTGCGTACTTAGTTGACCTTATCAACGGAGTTCCCAACCGAGCGTATCTTGCCTAAATTAAATTACAGCGAATATTAGCACTGAAGTTTGGAAAAATTTAAGACTGAACAATCTTTCTATTAATAATTAACTCACCAGTCGATGGAAAACTGGCCACAAAAAATCTGTTTGCCCAGAATAATCTCTATATTGGAATACTAATTCCTGGAGTTTTTTGACTTCCTCTAAACTAGGACCCAACTCCTGTGCCGTGAAGTTTTAAATCGGAAAACTAATTTCCAAATCGATAACGACCAACCGTCAATACTCAAGTCTTCGTTCCTGGACTTGTCGTTCTAAAATTTTTCGGTTTCCCCCTCAATTTCCCGAAACTCTTTCGAAATGTAAAATGCAAAACGGGTTGCTTTCAACCAGGCGCGGAATTCGTTACAAATGAGAATCGGATATACAAAAATAACCCACAGCCACTTATTTACAGGAAATAGCCCACCAATATGCCAGACCTACAACACCCCGTTGCATCTGAAAATTCATAAGTTACGGTACACATGCTACCGTAGAATTTTTACAAAATGTAAAAAATAAATATAACTGAAATTTTTAGCTTTGAGGTAAAAATAATCGTACAATAACTAATTTTTATTACAATTACTTAAAAATATACTTTTTTGCTTCCGTTTTGTGTTTCGACAACTATCATCTGTTTTCTCGCAAGAATTCGTATTGCATTCTATATTTTTTGGATCAACATCTTTCTATTATTCTCAGATTTGCAAGGAGAATTCTTTATTGAATATCGTTTGCCGATCATTGCTACGCCACTTCAGATTGAACAATATATAATATAATAGTGTGGGGGTAGCTCAGTTGGCAGAGCGCTCACTTTCTGGACAGAACATTGATTATTGCTTGTGTTCGTTTCCCCGGCATTACCAAGTAGCATATTAAAATCTTGTGCTGCAACCCACCACACACAATTCTCCAATCTAGCCGGCAACCGTGGAATCTTAATGGCAAAAACTTTCCCTGAAATATATGTCGTTCGGATTCGACGATAAGCTGTAAACGGAGGAGGGTATGTTTAGCTTAGCGCTGAGCAGGATTATGTGGCAGCAAAAAGGCCAGTGTCCAACCGTGGAAGCAGAAGACTAGGCAATTTTGATGTACTCATCGTTTCACATATTTAAATTTATTTTATTATTCGCAGAAACAGCCGGATGATGACCTATCTACTATTTCATCTAATATTACAGTTTAAATCGATTTTATGTTCTTCTACATATTGCATAGATTATTCTGTACAGGTAAATTTTGTTGTGAAATCTTATGAGAACAACAAAACATTTCGGTATTATGTTGATTATATTTTTTACTGAAAATCTGCTCCGGTCGTATATTTTCAGCGGGACGTTCTTCCAAACAATTTCAGCCTACATTAATATTAATTTTTACTCACTACATGTATAAAAAAACCGTGTTTTATTGCTAAAACGTGTTTATTTCAACGTACCGTATTGTGTTTATTCGATTGTGTTGAAACCAAATGTACAAAACTTTTTTTGTGCAGAAGACACAAAAACAACTAATGGAATGCAGACGGATGTGAGAAATTTGCTGGAATTTTAGCTATGCAATTATTTAAATAACTCGAGGTCGACCATAAAAAATTAAACATTTTAGTATAAGGAGTATTTACGGTTATTTAACTGGCAACAACCGTGAATACCACCTGATCCGGATACATAAATCGCAGGATGATTACGACTAAAATAAATTTTAAAATAATTTTTTCTCAGACGGGCTTCGTTTGTTGGAAAACACCTCGAGATGCATCTAATAAACCGTCAGAAACCTGGCGGTGTTTTGTATGACAAACTGGAGTGGTTGCAAATTGAGTGCAGGAAACGCAAAATGGTAATCATCAATCAAGCAATAAGGACGCGGTTGTAATTGGCTCTGTTCTAGAATCCAATGTATGCAAACATTAACATTTTCTCACTCTAAACGACTACATCAGGAGACTGAATGGTGCTGACGTTTAATTTGTGTAGTTAATTGAATCTCTCCCCCATTTAAATCACAAAACTCCCTCCAGAAAAGTATTTCGCATTTTTATTCCCTTTATTGGGTTGTATAAATATGAAGGAGGGTGACTGTTTCCACTGGTGTTCTTCATGGGTTATTAGCAAAACGTCATTAATGAACGTCGTTTTTTACATTACCTTCATTCAACAAAATTCTAATTTACTATATACAAGAGATGCCTTCAGAAATAAAAACTACAATGTAGAGAAAGGGAAGGATTTAATTGCAAACTTAAGTCTCTACCTGTCTAATCTCCATAAACACAATTAGGCTTTTATGGCGCTTCTGTTAACTTTTCGAGTTGTTTATCGTAAGGCGTTTTATGAAGGTGTAACCCTTTAGAAAAGCGATAATCATTAACGGGAAGTCTTGAAAATTCCCGAAGAAACAGTAATTAAATTTAAAAATCTAATGCAAGCTGGAGTGCAATTAAAGTGGCAACCTTTACGAGCTTTCAGTCGTAAAATAAATAATTTTTCGGCAATTTCTTGAATGCTGGGCTCCTTTTTAATCGCTTTTAGACTTTCAAAGCCCATAACCCTTTAATCGTGAAAGGTGCGCGGGTAATCTTCCTTAGCTCCCTCTAAATTACTTTTTGAATTCTATTAAATTATTAATTGGTGGATTTTAGTAAAACGAAAAAAACGTACATATTGGCAGTCAAGTTTCAAAAGCAAGATGGACTATCTTAATTTACTACTTGAAAGTAAAGTTCAGAAGTTGCGGAATTTAAAGCAGAGTGATATTAAAAAGCACGCTAATCAAAGGCGAATACTTTAAGCATCCCTCATTTCTATTTTATCGTATTTGCAGAGTCTAGCTTGCACTTATATAATACCCCCCACAAATGTCGATTATTTTTCCTGTTATATACGTGACGGCCCAATCAATCTGGATGACGGTTAAGTCAAGGAATTATAAGCTGCAGCTACTCTATATCGCCATTAGTCCAAGCTGCAATTTTCTTCTGTATTTCCACGAAATATAACTGAAGATGGAATACATGAAACCTTTATTACGAGGAAAAGCCAAAATCTAAAGGGACTTTTAATACAGCAGATATTTTAATTACACATACAGAGTTATAATGTAGGTCATTTTTCCACATAATCCCCTCTTGCTTCTATACACTTCGTCCATTTTTTCAGAAGCTTCTTAATTCCTTCGTTGTAAATGTTTTTGGTCTCGTGCGTAGCCCATTCTGCGCCGCTTCATCCAAATAAAACTTCTGTCCACCCAGTTCCTCTTGGAACGGCCCAAAGAGGTGGAAATCACGTGGTGCCAAGTCAGGGCTATATAGTGGGTGGTGTAACAACTCGAACCCAAAATCTTTAATAAACTAGATCGTTTTATTGGCCAAATGTAGCCTAGCACACACTTTCCGAAAATGAAGTGAGCCGTGAACGATTGAAAATGCTGAACCATGGCTAATATTTAATTCTGTTGCAATTTCAGTAATCACCGACCGATTTTCGCTAATCATTCGTTTTAACCTTTCGATGCTGATGTCTTCGTAGTGGAAGGCTTACCTGAACGCTCTTCATCACATCCTGAAATTCACCCATTTTTAAAACGATCTATGCACTCATAAATCTTATTTTTGCTAAAACAACTGTCACCATTCTGCGAATTATTTCTACAGATTTCACTCCCTCTGATTGAAGAAAATGTATCAGAAAGCACTTACACACTAAACATACGATACGACAACACTTTGAGGTTATGGTTTATGATACAACAGGCAGTGCGACCAACCATTGGTTCGGGGAAACAAATAAGTCACTTCAGTGACGCATTCAGAATATAATCTTAGGGAGCCTATTGGCAGGGATAAAAATATTTTTTATGCAAATTCAATAAAACACATTAAGTGATTATAAAAATTTATTTAACGTATAAAATCTAGTTTTCTTCTCTTTTTACAAAGCGCTTGAAATACTTCAGTCGTGGCTGCATTAATAATCTCCCTGTGTATACAGTGTGATCATTTTATCTTGTAAGAAGTAGGTAGGCTACACCTCTCACATGTTCATGAAACTCATAGTTAACCTTTTTTTTTTCTATAAAAAAAATTTGTTTTACATTTTACATACATACATGTCCTTTGGACAGGCAAATGTCATCTACTGTTTTGTCAAAACTTAATAAATTTCTGTACAAAGTTGTTGGTTTGTATAGATTATCGTAGTCATAACAATCAGTTTCAAGGTATTCTAATACCGAGAAAACATTGGATTCGGCAAGCACATTTTCAAAGAATTTTTACTGCATATGTGTGGTGTGGTATCGTTGACAACTTTATCGTTGGTTCCCACTTCTTTGAGGGCAGTTTAAAATCGGGAAATGTATCTAGATTTGTTTGCAACTGATTTGCTTCAACTTTAAGAAAAGATTCCTTTTTATGTTAGCGTATCTGGTTTCAACATGATGGAGCACCTCGCCACTTCCATAGAATTGTTAGAAACTGCCAAGATTAAACTTTCCGTAACAGATTAATTGCAAGAGGTGCAATTCATCCTTGTCCTCCTCGTAGTCTAGACTTGACTCCGTTAGATTTCCTTTTGCGGGGTAAAGTAAAAAACGACGTTTACGAAACTTCAGTAGAAACTCAAGGAGATTTACGTGAAAAGATTATTGAATCATTTAGGTCAATCACCCCACACATGCTAACTCGTGTTAGAAATTCTCCTCTCCGGTGGATTGACTTATGTGAACAGCAAGGTGGACGGCAGTTTAAACATTTATTAGGTCATTAAAGTGTTTTTCTTTCTGATTTTATTGTTATGTCAACATATTTTTGTGCTATCTTGGCTTCCTCTGTGTTTGTTTTGTTTAAATTGTAAGAAATAAATATCTACTATAAATGTACCTATTGTAAAATTGCATCTTATTTATTAGTAAATAGTGCCAGGGGACCGCGGTAGAGTAATGGCCGCAGCGCTTGGCTTGGAGTTATTCTACCAAAGTCGCTCAGGTTCGAATCCTGAGCACTGTACTTTCCCAGGGTGTTTTTGGTGTCTGGGGCATGGGGTTTTTCAAGGGCGGGGCATGTTAGACCTGTGAATAGCACGAAATGTGCTGAGCCGGGGTAAGCTGGGTGGGATGGGAATCTTGGAGTTGCCTTCGGCAACTGCACGATTCTTAAAAAAAAGTAAATAGTGCCATTGTAGTTTCCTCTTACATCTACAGTAGCTTCTTTGATTTTTATTTACTTAAACAATGTAACATTTGCTAAGATGCCTATGGAATACAAACAGCTGTAACGTGTGTAGCCTATCTACCTGTTACAGGATAAAGTAATCATAAAGATATAGCAAAGTCAGTCGATTCAATCGTAATTGATCTTAAATAGGTTTTCCAAAGGCGTAAGGTAAAAAATGACTTTTCACTTTCACATGTTGCTACTGGAAGCGTTGCAAATATTTTTAATACAGTCAAAGTCATAGATGTTAGAATATTATATATTGTCACACTTCAAAACTACATCAGTGACATTTTTGCATGGAGCTGTTCCAGACGGTCTTTCAATTTTTTCAACTTGAATTTGACGGTCAAAATTACTGGATTTGTAGAAGGCAAATCACGGACACAAAGTTCACACAACTGGCAAAAACCATTGCACTTGCTGTTGGAGCATTTGTCCATTTGGCAGAAGAGTGAAAACAAATTCAAAATGTTGCGGTGACGAGTGAACGGTCATAAAGTTCTTCTGAAATAGTCTTCCACAGAATCAGCTGAAACATTGGACTTTAATGTTTGTTTTGCTGCAGGCCTCGACCTTTTATGTCAATAGTAATATTATTGGTTTTTATATATCCTTCATCGTAAATGCCATTAAGAGAAGAAATTTGTGTTTCACGAACGGTATTTAATTGAATCGCAACATCATCAACAGCATTTAGGGCATTTAAAAAGTCACTGTCTGATTTTTGCATTATTTTAGACATTGGATTTTTTCTTTAGGGGGTGCCAGAGCCCCCTGCCCCCACCTTTGGGTGCGCCACGGAGTTCCTTTCGATTCGTAATATAAAATAACATTCTACTAGATGTGCAATTGTAATTAATAGAAATGACATTTTTTGGCTAGTTTTAGTAGGATTTTTTATTATGTGTCGTTATGGTCGTAAAATAACAAATCTGGAATAGGCGAAACGAAATTCGGATTGAAGCTAATGCTATTAAATAAAGTCAGAGTTCGAAAACGGGGATAAGAGCGAAAGTGAAAATATACTTAGTTAGATTTGTAAACTTTTACGCCGGAGCTGGAGGCGTCCTAAGAGTATCTTGAGAATGGAAAACTATGAATCAAATTTGAAGGATTTACGAGATTGCAATTCAAATTAGTCATTATTCTTATTTTGTGCTGCTCGCGATATGCAAAGTACAAAGATATACAATTCTTAAAAGAGGGTCACTATATTTATGACGTTTCTTATTTCCGGATGCTGAAATATTTACGAACGACAATATGTATAGCTTTTTTGTTTATTGCTTAAAATGGAATCGGAAATAATTATTTAAAAATAAATGCAAAAAAGCATACTTTAAGTATTAAATAATAAGTGTATTCTTTTATTTTCAGGTAAGCCAAGGAATAAAAAGCCTGTTTATTGGTGAGTACTTAAGAGCGAATGTTGTATATAAAATAAATGAATCATATTTTAAATTGGATATTGAGGATTTTAAATTCCTTGAAATTAAACCATGCCTGCTTAATCCGATGTTGTGTTTATAACTGATTAATGTTCGTAAGAATTAATACTGGTACATCGAACATGTTTAATTATTGTAATAAACGTAAATCAAACATTTAAACAGGTGATTATTTTACATTACAAAAGTTATTTGAAGTTGGTTGTATGCACACACAAATCATCTGCTTGGTTGTGTTAAAGGCAAGTTGAAACTTTTTCAAGCATCATCTTAAAATTACAAAAGTCGCCACTTTAGCGTCTATCTTGTGAGCTTCTAATCTAACCTCTAATCTAATATTTAAGTTAATCTCTAACTTCTAAACTAATTAACCTCCAGCTTAACTTAATTTAACTCCTAACGTACACTTCTCGCAATATACAAGACGTTGGCAATTTCCCCTGAAAACTATTAAAATGCTGCTTGTTAGACTATAATATCTATGCTTAAATAATTCTCAACTGTAGTAACTTACAAATTAATTGTTGATGAATTTTACTTAATTTCTTTGCATCCAGGTAACTATAAAAGATATATTTTTTGTGAAAACATACATGCAGAATGATTTCGGCAAAAATTACGTCCGCTAAAGGTCAACATAATAATGTTAGGGGTGTATGCGAGGAAGGTCTTGTGGTATTAGTTCAAAAACTAATTAAATTTCCAATTTGCTTCGGAAATAACCAATTCATTTAATTTTTGCTGTAACCTTGAAAGCCTTGTGTATCTGCGGTTTTTCATTATATCCCATATTTTATAAAAACGGTATATAAATTCTGTATTTCAAATATAACTGACCGACTCGTTTTACTTTGTTTCATTATCCTGTCAAATGCAACATGGAATTATTTTTAGCGGGTATTAACGATAATCGTGTATAGCTTGCAAAGAACTCGCCCTGGAAAGTTCATAATATCTACGATTCTAAAATTAAACGCGAAAAGTTGTTTCTGGCCGGAGAACTCGTAGTCTTCTCAACCCCTGGTATGTGACAGACGGGCCGGAAAAATATACTGAAGCTAAAACTTTGTGTCAACAACATCCTGCTGGTGGAGTTTAACATAAATTTCCTATTTCACCCTAAACTAAGCATTTGTTCGCGAAGTTGGCTTCCAACAATCTAAACTAACTAGTCTTCAGCTGTGTTTATACATGGGGTGGGTATTAAATCGTAATTTTGTTAACATATGTCAAAATGCAACCAACATTGCTTGTTTCGTCATCGCTCCAATTTTACCTCCTCAAAAGTAGAACAAAGCTCGAATTCTCTTTCGAAATTGAGTGTGTTGAAATGTTGAAGTTATAAATTGGAGCCGATCTTTGGTCGAAGGCAACATTATCTACAATCGTGGCCATTTATAATATGACAGACACGTCTCGTCCCCCGCAATTGCAGAGAATGCAAGTCATCGCCAATTAAATATGCATATTCATTTCATATCGGATCGAGGTATCTCGAAATTTTTCTAGTCACTCCCCTTGTACAACATATACCTACATTAATGTAGCTCGTTACCGGCTCCAGGTTATAGAAGGAATTCCTACCAAAATGATTTATTCTCTAAAATGTGACTTGCTGACAGCTATCGCCCACTCGGTTCCCGGTTCATTCATTCACGATGGCCAGATCTTCCCGCACGATTATTTTCCCTACACCGTATAATAATATATAGACGTTTCCAATGAGGCTATGGCGGATTTCGAAAGCCGTCCGAGGCGGTTTTGCGGGGAATTATCTTCGGCTAATTTTTAGATTTTCATGATAATTAAGATAAATTGGCGATTATTTATGTTTGTTCGTCAACCTTGGCTATATAATTTGAGATTGTTAGAATAAAATTATAGAAGTAACCGCTCATTCGTTGACTGCTAATCATAGCTTAAATTAAGGTTTTTTTCGTATTTACCGTATAAGTCGCAGAATAATCATGTTTTTTTCTAAAATTGTTAAGAATGTAACAACGTGTTTATTTAGATTGTATGAATTGATAAATAAAAATTCCGACGCCAATTTAATTTTGGTGGAATTTGCAGAATTATATGTTCAACTAAACTACATTAAACCTGTTAAAAATTCCAAAAACAACGTTAAAAATAAAGAAGGAATTGTATCATGAGGATATTATATTTTCATTTATGTTAGTATCGTTTAATGAGCTGGCTATTGCGCTCAAAAAGTATTTCAGTGTTTTGGGCATTCAAATACTCAGTCGTTCCAACAGCAGTGTGCACCCGAGCATCTTGATGCAAGATGTTCTTCCTCTTGGACGTTTTTCGTGAACATTTTGGAGAACTTGATGCAAACAAACCGTAGTGTACCATTCAGAATTAACAGTGCGACGATCTTCCAGTGCTACAGTTGAAGCAGGTACAGTAATTCCGAAAAATGTGACGACCATCTTTTTGTTTCGGATTTTTTCACGAACAACTTTTGTTGGAGCCGATTAGTTGTCAAAGACCCAAACTGCCGATTATTGCTTTCTTTCGGGATCATAGCAGTATAACCACGTTTCATCACCTGTAAATTGTAATGATGTTCTACACCAAATAAGACGATCCATTGTCAATGAGATGCAGTGCAGATCTGCACCCTGCCATACGGTTTTCTTTTTGAACTGGGGTCAAATCGTGGGGAATCCAACGGTACAAAGCTTACGTACCATCAAATGTTTGTGTCAAATGGTGTCAATTGCTTTCACACCAATCTTTAAAGTTGCTTGAATACTCCTGGCGGTAACATGCCGGTTCTTTTCAATCATGTTTCGTACAACACCAATATTCTTTTCGATAACTGCCGTTTTTTGGTTTACGAGCTTGAAAGTTGTTATGTAAGGAATGTCGACCACGTTGAAATTCATTGTACCACCTCTTTACGGTAGATGAGGAACAGGACTTATCACCAAACACTCGACTGATTTCCTCAAAACATTCTTTACGGCTTAAGCCACTTTTGAAATTGTAAAAAATCACACTCGATAATGCTCTTTATTCAATTCCCTTCAAGTATATTTGAATAATTAAACTTGTATACAACTATGTTAAAATGTCAAGCAAAATTCGTTTCAAAATATCGCGGAAAGGGAACAGCCCTCGTATATTAGCCTATACAAAAAAATATTTTTTTAAACTACATTGGCTAAATCGAAAATGTACGCTACTGTGCAAATTACCGTAAATTAGCTTTTTTTTAATGGAACACCCTGTAGATTTTCATTGTTTCAATTTCCACATTTGATAAGCCAGTGTAATACGTTTGTTGTAAAAAATGATCCTGTAGTATAAAATGTTTTATTTTCTAATTTAGTAGGCGTATGAAACTATAATTTACAGTAAAATGTATTTAGGTACTAAAAAAAATTTTAAATAGCAAAATTGTAAGAATACATATTTTTTCAGTGCACCGTTTACATATTCTGGCAACATTGTTTATAACTTTTAGTTTTGTCAGATTATAAATAGTTCTAATTGCCTTACTGAACTTATTTTTAAAGTCGTAATATTAATTGGATACATTAATTAGGCTTGACACGCTCTCAGAGAAGTTAAATCGGTGGTGGATGATCTGGGAAACCTGCTGCCGAACCAACGTAGTCCGAATTAATTCGTGAGTTATGATGGGGTGCACCGTCTTGTTGGAATGTTAAAATATCATATTATTATTAAATTAAATATTCTAAATCCTACAATTTTTACAGCAATTGTAACATTTTAAAGTTTTAATATGTACGTTGTTTGAAAAATTACTTTGTTTTGATGAAATCAAATGTATTAAGCAGACCTTTGTATTTTCTAAATATCAGTAACAGAAATTAATCCTATTTCTGTAATCGTTTAGATACACACTTTGAATTAACTAGTTGTACAGGGAAAGAGTTTATTTAACTCGTTTTTTTTTAAATGCTTATTATTTAGGATCAGTCACTTACTAAATTGTAAATTTAAAAATGCATTTCTACGGTGAATAGCTATACACAAAAAATGTATGGTTCAGTCATTAAATGAGAAACTTCGTAAATAATAAAAACATACAAGATGTTCCATTAAAAAATGACTTATGTTACTGTAGACAATTGCGCGAATATGCGATTTGGTATACCGGGTTATTCATTAGCCTGTTTAAAAATTTTGGCAACGAAAACTAGATGTAATTTCCTGAAGAAATGTTCATATGAATGTAGGTTCTATCTTCCTTTATTAAGCAGTTATAAGGTTTTTTAAATAATTATCTCTTTAAACACTAATGAGTAATCATATTTTAAGAAAATCAAAAACATTTATTGTAACAAACAGAAAGCAACATTGAGACTACAGTAAATGTTCCAAAATTAGTCCATTCTCCTGAATATACAACTGGCAACGACGAACTAAACTCTGTTGCACGCATAATACTTCATATTATTTCTAATATGAGTAGCAGCATGTCGAATCTTATGCAATAATTGATGACGATCATTTATTTCCACGGCATAAACAAGTTGCCTGAAGTGATCCCATAAATAAAAATCGCAAGGATTTAAGTCGAGCGATCTAGGTGGCCATGGTATAGGACCTTCGTTACCAAACCATTTATTTGGAAAATAAGTATGCAGCCATTCGGCACTTGTCTTTCTCGGTGAGACGGAGCCCCGTGATGCTGATACCACATATCTTACATTAGGTAGAGAGGAACGTCTTCCAGGAGATCAAAAAATGTGGTGCTCAAAAAGTTATGGTGCCTCTCTGCATTTAAAGTTCCATCAAATACATTTAGAAATAGTATTGTGTTAAATAAATCACCCCAAACATTTACACTAAATCTCTGCTGGAAATGACGTGTTCTGGTCGCATGTGGATTGCCCAGAGACCAAATATGGTCATTGTGGAAATTATTAATATCGTCTCTTGGGAAATGGGATTCATCTGACCCTATAATTTTTGATATAATGTCGTTATCTCGGGCGTGTTACTTAATTTAGTGTTCAAAGAGTTAATTATTTAAAAAACCCTATAACTCTTTAACAAAGAAAGAAAGAACCTACATTTATCCGAACATTTCTTTCTGAAATTACATCTAGTTTTCATTGCCAAAGTTTGTAAAGAGGCTAATGAATCACCCTGTATATGGTAGAATGCCTTATTTAGGCGAAAATGCGAAAGCTTAAAAAACCTACGTTGTTTTGATATTTTTAATCATACAGGCTGAAGCTTAAAGGCTATTGCCCTTTACTACCAAGCGCCAATGTTAACACATACATCATTTTTAAATCTCTCATTTTCTGCCACCTTTAGGTTAACAGCGTACATTTTAACCTCTTAGGCGAGTAAGCTTTTCTAAAAACTCTCACGAAGTGCTGGCCTGTCTTAATAAATTAAAACTTTAATTTATTCCGCTATAAATTGTGTCAGAGTCAGCGATGCTGTAGTTCTACAGAAGTAGTTTTCAACATTGTTTTCCACAGTTTGATGTTTGTTTTTGCTGCTTAGAACAGCACTAGAGCTTGTCACCTGTCGACAACAGCTATCATTAGCAACTTGCCTACTTGTACTTACTTAGCCTAGTTGCTGTGTCACCTCTCTATGCTTTATTTAATCTTGCATCTACATGCCTCCTGCTTATTATTAATGCTAACGAGAAAGAACAAGGACTTGTTTAAATAATGAATATGCTTATAGAGCCGTCATTAAGAAAACCACCACATCGATTTTTTGACAAAAAAATGTTTGCACGATATAATCTTCGCACAAATTATATTCATGATGCGCGAATGTTCAGCAAGGTTTGTTAGGAGGAAGAGCATAATTACAGACGAAAGTGTTTCCAACATTAAAAATTATCATAGTTTCTGAGAATCTAATTATTCAACATAACACGCTCCGGCAGAACTAATGGCTTTATTATTACCGTTCCAAAACAAAAAAGATTAAGACATTCAGGAAAATGAGATAGTCACGACCGCCGACCGAAATCTGACATAACTACAAGATGATTATAGGAACAGAAAAGATTGCTACGCGTTATAAATATGTATCATGAGAACTTTGGAAAAGCATTATTTCGCCTTAGATTGCACACTAAATAATGAGATTCCTATCTGACATCCTGGCTTGATTGTAGATAAACTAACAAATTGTTAACAAGCGTTGTTGTAGTCTTTCCGACAACATGCAGCTGTTGGATAATTTTTATGTCGACCAAATAAGTTATCGTGGCATCCGATCCAATTATATATAAAATGGGAAAAAAACGTTGTAATGCTTACAGGACCAAACATTTCTCGTAAATACAATAGGAAACAATTTTCTAGTGCCGGAATAATTTAAAATTGTTTTTGTGATATAATAATTTCAACAAAACCCACTTCGTCGTTTTTATTATACCACATCTTTCTTGCTACAACCGCAATTACTTTTCCGTATTATTTATAAGCATACAAATCTTACAATGTAGATAAATTCTGTTTATTTAAACAATCTATGCGCCTAAATTAGATATAAGTAGACAATGGGATTTAATGTTTCAGCAAGCACTTTTTGCCAGAGCACACTGTTTAACGAGGATATAAACGGACGTACATTTACCCAAGCACTTTAGTAATTAGTAGCTCACGTGCTCACTTCACTAATCATTCTACTCTGCTACACACTGAAACAAGTAAATCGTATGTTTGAATGAAACCTTTGACTGTAAGAGTTAAATCATTAAGATCATCAATTAAGTATTCAAAATAATCAAGTTGTAAACGACAAACTAATTGTAATGAGTGAAACAAGTTACCTGTACTTCTCACTCTTTCATGTGTTATTTTCAAACACATTTTCACCGAACTCCAGAGGTGTCGTAAAATGACGGTGTAACATCAATTTTCAATTTTTATTCTATTAATTTCTTTAATAAAATAGAAATCAACCCCGAACACTTAATAAATACCTAAAAAAACCTGTATAAAACACTTATCTCTTTGTGGATAACTACAAGAGGAACTTGATGCTATCCCAAACACGCAAAATATTTAATACGGGAGATACGAGTCGGCAACGATATTATAGAAGGTGTGAAGTAAATTTTCAATGCAGATGTGACGAATGGCCGTGGTAAGCTGTTGGACTGAATTATGCGCTCATAATAAACTTAAAATAAAGAGCACGTTCTTCCAACGTAAACCTCTGCACAAGGTGTTCTTAAAACAGAAATATTCCTTCCACTAAAATAAACAGAAAACTTTCTATGAACATGGGTCAAAATATGCTTTTTAAGAGAGATACAGCTCTTCGAAGATTCATCACCGAGGATGGGTTTATTGAAATAATGTGTGAACCGTTTGAGCTGAAATTACGAAATTTGGAACATTAAATAAACTTTCGATGTCAAAGCCGATTTTGTAATCAAACCAGCAATAGCTTACCCCAAGGACCCCTAAATGGGCATAGGGTTCGGTAAAATCCGTCATTTTTTGTGACACATATTAACTTGGCTGCCCATGTTTTTGAACGTTCACTTCGAAAAATTTCGAAAACGATGCAAGATATCGACTTGTAACAAGAGCACCTGTTTTGTGTGTAAAGGTGCAAATTTCCATAGTTTCTACTAAAAAGTGACGAAACTCTCCGCACAAAAAGAAATGACAGAATTTCCTGGAGCCTCTGCCCTTTGAAGCTCTTTGGAGTAAGTTATAAAATCGATTTTGGACTCAAAATTTAATTGAATGTTCCAAATTATATAATTCTAGCTCAAGCAGTTCACACATTATTCCAATAAACCCATCGTCGGTGATGAATCTTTGAAGAGCTGTACCTCTCTTAGGAAGCATTTTCGGACTCATAGACATAGGAAGTTTTTTAAGTAAGAAATGGAGTTAACATAAGAATCATCATCATAATCGTGATCCTCGTTTGTACCACTTGCACAGTGTCTAGGCGGTTGGAGGCAGAGCTAAGCTAGTTTGTGCTATGCCCAATAGGGCCCGACTCTGCGGGTTAACGCATTGGTGCGAAACCGTGCTTAACTTGCCTGATAGGTTGGAGTTTTTGTTTATGGTCTTGTTACTCCTCTAATGCGACCTTAGTACGAGGAGTGCCATTGATTTAATCCCCAATGGCAAATGGCGAAACATAATGAAGGGCACTGGGAAAAAGTGGCGAAAGACATTGAAATAGAATCTGGAAACTATTAAAATCGACAAAAAAACCAATCCGGGAGTACAGCGAAATTATCCCTCACAAATTAATATGCGTATGGACTTCTTGCTGAGAACTTATGTCTGACTATATAAAAATAATATCGGCTGCTTAAAAAACTGTAATTATAAAGAGAACAACAGCATCCAGAACAGATACACCAGGGTCCCATTGAACATTCACAGAAGACCAAGTAACAAACGCAATAAAGAAACTGAAGAACAGTAACGCATCAGAGTCGTACAAAATTACGAACCAACCATAAAATACTGTAGGCAGCGAAAGCAATACCGATATTGTTTAACAAAATTACTAAGGATGAATTAAAACTAAGTATCACCGAGCTGATATCTAAAAAAGGTGACAACACTACAGGGAAATGACTTTGTTATAGGGCAATATTTAAACTATTTATCAGTGTTTATATATATATATATATTATATATTTAAAGTAATTGTATAAACTCTACGAGACCTGGGGCCAATTAGCGAACAATGACAAGACTTAAAAAAAATCAGTCTACTACGAAATCCATACATGTTACTCGTCAAATCGAATAATAATAATCTAGCTTTCTTCTGATTCATGAACTTGGTGAAAACCTTTGTTAGAATAAGGTTGCTGATTCGACGGGAATACTAAAAGAGAAGAATGTCCCTTTCAAAATCATTAGAATCGTAGATGGGAATACTTTGAATTCACTGTTTGTCAGTCTGGCAATGAGCAAGCTCATAGGAAGTTAAGCTAAAATTTTAATATAGTTTGCTAGGCAGAGCAGACGGTCCTAACTGCCAATAATGAAGATCATCTACAAAGAATTATATATAAATTCAACATAGCTATTTCATACGAAAAAAACGAAATGCTTAACCATCTCTAAAGAACACGTAAGGTGTAGACTTGAGATTGACAGTCAAATTATAGAATAGACACTAACGTATAACTAACTAGCGACAGACATAGCAAGCGACCGCAATCTCTACTGCGAAATGGTCATCCAAGTAAAGAAAGCAGCCATCGTCTCTGGAGCAGTGGCACTTATAATATACTGAAATAAACATCTTAGAATAGATTGCAAAACAACCATACATAAAACCGGCATACTTACGCTAGATGTTCACTTACTCTATTGCGCAAACAGGCATTGAAAACATATAAAAGGAGAATTTTTAGATCCACAAGAAAATGGACTACCCGCGATCGCATTAGGAAACAACTCATCAGAAATAATGTAATGTTGAGGACGTTATATAAGATTGAGGCAAGAAAGTAGATATTAGAACCAGCACAATACGAGAATGTATGATAAGTGGCTCCCGGTGGGAAACCAGTATTTTCCAGACCAGTAGGAAGCTCTTCAAAGAGATGGCGGCACAGCTGGTCATCAGTTTCCCAAAAAAACATAAAAACAGAACCCAGTACAATAGAGGTTGAGAAACCTAACGTGAGAAGAAGAGGATATATGAAAATGTCAAAATCTTCATTTACCTTTCAACATATTATTTTCATTATAACTAATTCAAAACATACCCTACTATCTGTCTAAAAGCAACAATTACCGCAGAAACAAGTAATAACTAATATGTGTGTTTATAATGAATCTATGCTTAGAACACGCCAAATGTTCGATTGCTGTGAAATACAATTATTTTCAATGATTTTTTGCAATAAGACTCGCATTATAAATCAGATCTTTGCTTTATAAAAATTATTTCTCTTAAAGTC
This sequence comes from Limonius californicus, assembly GCA_014611495.1. Lineage (NCBI taxonomy): Eukaryota > Metazoa > Arthropoda > Insecta > Coleoptera > Elateridae > Limonius > Limonius californicus. Next base: position 61,105 of record JABXWE010000934.1, on the reverse strand, counting down.
AACAGGTTTACCGTAAATACCCTCTCCCTGTTCACGCTTCCGCCAGTATTTACTAATATTTGTTATTGTTAGTATTACTGTGGTTTGAGTATTTACCGAACTGCACGACATAATCTAACCATCGTCACTTCGCACTACTGACTGGGTAACAGTTAAGACAGTTCGGATTTAATATAGAGACAATTATGTGAAGTTATTAAAACAGTAGGTAGCAGACACTTCTTTATTGGCGAAACTAACTTGACAATAGCCTCACTTTTTATTTATAAACGCGTTCGCGAGCGGTACTTTTCGGTTTAATTAAGTCACGGTTTGTCTTACATATTTATTCTAAAATATAAAACCGTTTCCATGTTTAATTTGCTGTTTTTAGTTGTCAAAGTTTCAACTAGTATTTGCACTCGTGTTTCCCTCGTTCTAGTTCTTTTAGAGGTATATAATTCTCGGTAGTAAACTGTGCTATATTATCGTTTCGAATATCAGTTCGTATTTAAAATTTAATAATTGAAACGCCTTGTTCCAGCGAACAGTATCATTTACAATTCCAGTTTGAAAAGCGTTTCGATCAGTCGAGCGATTAATATCTCCAAGCACCTCGGCTAGAATTAATTTCTTAATATAGTTAAGCTTCCCTGCTTCCCGCCGAGCTCAATGAACTAAAACTAACAGGCGGATAAAATCATTCCTTGAAAAAGTCTTAATAATATCTCGCGGTTGGATTGTCGTCGTAAATTGCCTGTTATACCTGTGATATTCCACAGATTACAATTTTATTGCTTGACTAAACTCTTTCTCTACATTCTTTATTTTCTCTTATTGTACTTGAACGACTTGCGAAATACTGAAGAAAAATATACTTGAAAAGTGTGGAAAAAATTGCGCGGTGTTTGTTGTTATCGAAGCCTTTATGAGCGTTGTATTTCGTGAAATATAGTAATAAAATAACAAAGGGTACTGAAGCACATTTAAATAACAATGAGTTGAAAACTATGCGATGTCTGGTGCGGTGCATTTTACATTCCACTTTGCACTTTCTTATAGTTTTGTATTTGCATACAGGAAGCGAGAACTATATAAATTTGGCCCACGAGTCCTTATGAAGACGTTGCCGCATAACGCTACTTTATATAGCGTAAAGATGTTTGCTACATTTGTCTCTTTGTCAAAAACGCCATAGAAGTTTTGAAACAAAGTCTTATTTTAATTATGGATAACTCTGGACGTCTTCCCACAGTGGAAAAACAATAAAGTGACTTAAGATATATTATTTCTGTTTGTTATGTAGATGTATATTTTATCTTAATTACCAGTGATTGGATTTAACAATAACAAATCTCGTATTTGTTTACCATTTACAAAATTGCGAAATTCTTAAAAGTACATTTTTATTCAGTCTTATTTCGTTTGTGCCCATCACAGTATAAACTTCTGTTATTCGTATTTGTTACGGGCCAAACGAGCTTTTTCGTCGACCCGCAACAGGATAGGTGGGAAAGGCCTACAGCTTAGCTCAGCGGAGTAGGAGGGGTTCACGGAAACCGCTTACGGGAGGAAATCTTTCTAGTTGTGTACAGGGTATGTCGAAATTAACGGGCGCCACCTTCCAAATCACAGCTGATTGCAGGTTCTCGTGGAAGGCCGAGAATCCAGCAGCTTACAGGAGTCGAACTCAACTTTATTGTGCCTCCTCCTGTATATAAAGCTTACAAAGTTTGGGCACACGCAAATATAAAATATACAATAATAAAAAATGTAATAAATTTCAAAACACATATAATTAAACTATTGTAAATGGCACAATGCAAAAATGACAGCAAATGGTGGTATTATAGTTCAATACAACAAACGATTAATTGAATATTCAAGAAAAGGAACTCGCCGCCCCTGGCGTACGGTATTTAAATCCTCCAATAAATCTACGTGGTCAGCGACATCGAAGTTTACAAGAATAACACAATATATAATTGCTTTTTACAATTAACATTACAAAAACACTAACGACGACTGAAGGTCGCTTTTTGTCGCATAAAAGAAGGGTTCAATCCCTTGAATTTTGAAATTTAAGCGCATAAAAGGTTTTTTTCACAACACAAAAACTAGTTCTTTTACCTTGGCTTTCGGTGAATGGAGTCGAGAGAGACAGGCACAATTTTGGGGTGTTTTCAAGATTCAGTAAAATCTGCCGGCACAGTCTGGAGTGTTTTCTGGTCCAGAAGAAAAAAGGTAGACGATGACCTTCGGGAAACTTTGGAACGAAACATTCGCTGCACAACTTTCCTAGGTCGTCGCAGCAACAGCACATATACAGGAACAACAAATGGGCTAGATAATAATCCGCAAAGATGATCGGCGAATTCGCAATGAATTGCCTTTCAGGGGTTAAAATTCCAGCGTGTTCTTTTTTAATCTGACACTTGTCGATACTTCTGTTTACCCCACGGTGAAAACAGCGATACGAAACTACACGCGATGGATACCCATCGAAATCCCAAGCCGCCCCTGCAGTACGTGATTACGGCGGTTATCGCCAGCGACGGAGCCGGAGAAGATGTCAAAAACAAACTTTTTTTTCTTAATTTATTTACGGCCCCCGAAGATGGTATTTGGGTGACCGGGCCAAACGAAGGTGGAAATTCGACTGTCTATCTAAATGCAGCGCGAACCTGCTTTGCCCCAAAAGATTACACTACATTGCGAAATATGGTGAAATAATTCTGGAACGATTTGACACGTAAATTCGCAGAAAGTGTCCAGGGTCAGGCGAAGACAATAAATTAATCGGCAATTTCAACCTACAAAGGGCAACTTTCAAAGGCTTTGCGAAAGTGGCCTCCATAACTCAATCTTAAATAAAATAATATAGGATCGACTTGAAAATGGCAATTAAAATAGAATTGTGATTCCTATGAAGCGGCAATTAAAATACGAGTTTAATTCAGATGAAGTGGCAAAATAAAGTGAACATAACATATTTTCATGCTGATGTAGCCAGTAAAAATGTAGTGTTGCAACCCGCCATACACAATTTGCCAATTCGGCTTTGGCTACTGTAGGATGTCAGCGTCTATTCTATTATTTCTATCGATCGGATACGACGTTAAACTCTGATCTTCCGTGATTCTCCGTTCGCGTCGAGGAAAGGGAAGAGGCAGAGAAAAGTGCCCGTGCTTAGGAATGAAACTTAAAAATTGTCCACATAAACACAGGGTCGAATTCAACCTCCACTTGTCTTTCGTCCCACACCACTTCATTATTATTGTCAAGATATTTATTTTAAAGCACCCCCCCCCCCGCATTCACATCTTCTGAAATATTGTAATTTACAAAGTGTAAGCACCTGCATTAAAGAAATTGTTATTTAAAATTATAAATAGTTATATTTCTGTCGCTTTTTTGTTTCTTTCTATTTTTTAGTTTCTCTCCTCATTATATTTCTTTTCTCTCATATTTTTGTTACGCTTTTTATTATTTTTTTGCCTTTACTATTTTACTATAGTTTACGTTAAAAACAGTTAAACCTTTTTTTGCCTAAAAGTAAGCCTAGGTACTACACATTATTTTAATTAACGTCTGATATTTAATTTATTTTGAACCAGTACATTGTATTTATACACTTGCTTTTATTTAGAGAATTATTGGTAGCTCAATGTTAAACCTGATATCTTAGTTCGTTACATTCTTAAAAATAACTAAATAGGAAATTTGATATTCGAAATCCGAAACCAGATTTAGCTTTCACGTTGCCAATATGTTCTCTTACAATTAATTTTTTTATCTGCATTATGCTCCCTCTGTAAATTAAATTCGCTGATGCAACAGACTGTAGATAATACCGTAGTTTTCGTTTCCTCCAATTAAAGTTGCAGTAGAATTTCCAGAGCGAAATTTTAGTAAATCCGAGTTACCTTAGCAGGAAGATTAGTACTGTAAAATCTCGTGAAAAATTTATGACATTGCGGGATTCCGCAACGAATTATGCCGGAGTTATCATGAAAGTGGGACTTGAGGAATCAACTCATAAATTATCCTGTCATGGAGCACTCGGATCACTGAAAGCCCGTCGTCACACATGACCGTGGTAGTCGAGTAGTCGGGACATTTCAGCACGTTATGTCAGTCTTTTTCCACGTAATACCTACTAGAAGTAATTCCTTTGTCTGCGACTGACGGTCAGTATTATTTTCAGGGATAGACTTTAATAAGCCACCTGTCGGATTAAAATTTCTACGAGTCCACGTTACTCGCCCGCATTATCGCGAGCCTTAGTTAACTGGCGTGTAAATTGACTTCTAGACATTTATTTATTTCTTAACTCGCGGAACGAACTTCGGGTTAAGCTAGCTCGTAAATCATTAAACGTTCCAAGAGTTTAGAAAATTCTACGGAATTTTTCCATTTATTCCATTTAATTTCAAGTTACTGCTACAATGAAAACAAATCAATCAAGCTTGCAATCATCTCGCGAGCTTAAAGACCTACCCGGCTTTAGCTTTAGAACAATGAATTGTTTTAATTTGAAACGCGGATATTTATATTTTTAGCAGCGCACTTTGTCACATTCCACGCAACACCGCCGTCGGCGAAGCGAAAATGCATAAATTTGGCCCATGTTTGTATTCCGGTTCGCGGATGCTGCTTACTGACCATCTACGAAAGTTTTAGGGGTTATTTCCGCTTAAAAACGTCTGCTTCTGAGTTTTACTTTTAAACTTGCTGCGCCGCCAAAGTTTAATGGAAGGTTCCCAACATTTTAGGAAGATTTGAATGTATCCGCGCAGCAAACGGAAATGCAGCGAAGAAATTCTGTTAGAATAGAACTCGAAATAAATGTCATTGTGTACCACTTACAAAGAAATTATGCTATTGGCTGCGAAATAAAAAAGAAAATTGGGTCAAAGCAAATTGTACCGCATACTGGAAAACCGTGAAAATTGAGTTTTAGGCGAAATGGAAAATTGAATTTTTCGCCATTGACTTGTATGTGCTGTTTCTCCTATTACTTTCTCTAATATTCAAAATATTCGTAATAGTTTGAAAACAGTTGATGTTTTAGAATGGTTGTCTCACAATTGCAATGTATGCAGATGCCACTGCTCTCATTAGTCAACACGAAAACATTGATAATGCTGTACAACAGCTTCAAGCAAGTGTCAACGAGTTAAGTGTTTGGCTAAACCTTTGGAACATATCCCTTAACACAAGTAAATGCCAAACTAAAATATTCACTTTACGACGTCCAAACACACCACCAAATATCATAATTGACCAACAACCCATTCCATGGAACCCAGCCGATGATGGTGTGAAGTATCTAGGTGTCTATCTTGACAAGCGTCTGACATGGAAGCTACACCTAAATAAAAAGTTAAACAAACGTGATAGCAGATTATCGCAGTTATTATCCTGTAAATCATTACTTAGACCTGTATTAACTTACGCATGTACAGTGTGGGGTGCGGCTCCGAAAAGTACCATTCGGAAATTACAATTTTTCCAAAATAAAATCTTGCGGATTGCAAAAAACTCGCCTTGGTTTATAACTTCGAATTTCAACAATCGACTCATTCATCAAAAGGTGTATTAAAATATTCCATGCTAAACTTGGTGAATTCCCCGGTGCCACCAGGTATGTACTGGGCGAAAAATCTATCCATCTTCGACTAAAGCGCAGACTACCACAAAATTTAATAACAACCGATGAAGAACCCAGCGACGGAGGAGCTCCAACAATTTCAATTTTTGCAGTATATTGAGACATAGTAAATACAAGTCATCTTATAATTAAGTCTACTTAAATAAATACATCTCAATGGCTGTTTAGGAGTTTCCTCCGTACGGGAGCTCCAACGGAGCCGACCTCTTTAAGTTAATACAGTGCAAAGTGATAAGTTAACAGTTCCATGCACAGCTAAAAGCGGCTGATCCGGACACAAACTATTACAAAAATTTAAAAAAAAATAAAAGGGAATGATTGTCTCAAATACTTCACGGGAGATTATTTTCAACTGTAATCATAGTGTTGGTTTTTGTGTTGTTTTAAGTCCCACTACTAGAAACCAGCACTTTTTTTGCCATGTAGTTTGATGAATCCGAATGACAAACACTAAAGAAGGTTACGGCATTAAGAGTCTAAATATCTAAGGTTTTTTAAAAAATTTGTGTTTCACATTGAGAAGAAATATTGAAAATATAATTCACACATCAACAATTATTTTTCATTGGTTCTAATTGCTTTTCACGTAATTTCGAAAACTTCTCTATTTATTCATGCTTAATTATTGTGGTGCATATTTGTTTGATGTTCTCGTAATCCATTCAACGTAGAAATTTTAACCACATTTACGATTTTGATAGAGGTCGGGTTATCGGCATGAAAGAAGCTGGACTTTCTCTTCGTGAAACTGGTAGAAGGGTAAATCGGGACCACACTACAGTTGCATGAATATGGTCTGTTTGGTCAGAAGAAGGCATTCGGCTACATCGTCCAGCTGGTAGACCCCACGTAGCAGCAATATTCCTGAAGATCGACTTCTTCGAAGAATGGCTATACGAGACCACTTTCAAACAACAAGGTCTATTGCTGTAGAGCCTGGATGCGACCTCTTCACCGCCGCGTGTCAGTGGCAACAATTTACAGAAGAATCTCTTCTTCTGGACTGCGATCCTACCGTCCATTCCAACGGCTCCTTTTAACTGCACATCACAAGGCTGTTAGGCTTGCTTGGTGTCAAGAGCGGCAGCATTGAAATCAGCAATGGAACGACACTATCTTCAGTGACGAATCAAGATTTTGCTTATGGGCAAATGGCGACCGTAGGAAAGTACGTCGATATCGAAGGGAAAGACGAAATCTAGAATTTGTCGAAAGATACCATACAACTTTAACACCTGGAGTTAAGGTTTGGGGTGCAATTTGCTTCGGTAGAAGATCACCTCTTGTGTTCGTCCCACTTTAAATGCTCATCGCTATATTCATAATGTCCTGGAAGCGGTGTTAGTACCATTCATGCAGACGCTGCCAAACGGCATTTTCCAACAGGACAACGCACATCCACACACTGCAAACATTACCAGAACGTACCTCCAACAAGCACAACTGCAAATGTTGCCCTGGCCTGCACGATCACCGGACTTATCGCCGATCGAAGCTCTTTGGAACATGATGGGCCGGCGACTAGCATTATTGGCAAGAGCTCCTAACAACTTAGACGAGCTAAGACACCAACTTGAGGTTATATGGAACGAGTTTCCCCAGGAGAACATAGAACACTTGATAGAAAGCATGCCACGACGAATAAATGCTTGCATTGCTGTTCATGGCGATGTTACTCATTATTAATTTTGTTTTCGTTGTTGTTATTGTTTTCTTATAATTGTTAATCTTTTTTTATGAAAACCTGTTCATTTCATACGCAAAACATTATTTTAGCAAAGTTTCAAACCCGTAGCTCTATTTTTAATGGGCGGTGCATTTCATATGAAACGAAGTGTATATTAAATTTAACTAAACCAAAATAGTTAAAAAGTACGCCGATAACTAAGGAATGCTTTTCAACAACCAATTCAGTCCAATAGAATTATATGGAGAACTTTTCGTGGAAAATACAAAATATAAATATTTGCAAAAGATATATTCACCGCACATTATATACTGAAATATTTCATCGATATAGTAAACATAAGAGGAATGTGCTAGTTGTTTACAAATTTGTTCATGTGTCGCTATACCGTACGACCCAAAAACAAATTAATCGTGGTTGCTTTGGAACAAACTCCGAGTGTCTTTGATTAGACAAACGGCGATTCTGTTTGTAGGTACTTCTTGCGTGTTAGTGTGATAATGCATCCGTTAATTCTAAACAAACTAAGACGTGCTGTTTTTATTCCTTTAGGCCACCGATGAAGGTTTGCTTTACTCTCCTCGTAGAAACACCGACGATTATGTTCGTGTATGGAGAGTAACTGCAAATTCGCACATCACTTCTTGAAGTTCGTTCGTTTTATTAGTTAATAATACACTTGTTAAATTTACTTGTTGATTAACTACTTGCAGCCTGAGAAAGCATTATATGGTGCCTTCTTATTCCAGATTATTTCGTTAAGCGCAGTTTAATTAACACTTCGTAATGATAGATCTCGAGGTGAACTCGACTTGACGTCTATGATCATTTATCGCACTATTATCTTTCTGTTCTGCAATGTACAGCTGAGTTTACTGTGCTTAATGTAACTTTAATTTGTAAAAGTGTATGATTTTACTGGATTGCTTTAAGTGGGTGCATTCCGCAATGTCTTGTTCTTGTACCGTAGTAGACTTTACCATCGTTTCCAAAAGAGCTTCGGAAACGCTAATTTACTTTTTTGCCAAGTAAATATTAAATTACATACTAGTACATATTTACCTCGTTTTGCTGCTAAAAAGAGCTGTTTTATGACTTGTTTTTATTTTTGTAAATAACCTTTGATACCTTCGTTTACAAGCAACGTATTAATTAGCGTTTTGCTTGTAAATAACAGTATAACAAAATGTAAAAGTGTTTACCTGTAGGTTTCAGATCGTCATATTCGGATTTGTTCTCGCACTTAAAATTTTATGTTCCTACGGTAGTGATCTGCTAGCAGAGTGTAAATCGAATTTCCTCAAAACGGTTGTTGTGCGTTTATCAAATTTTTGTCAAAGTATCAGCCAACACATAAAGTGAAAACTACTTTCAATAACGAACAGGATATTAGTATATGTCCGTAACTTTTCCAATACGCTTACACTGAATATATCGGGACATTCCACGAAATAAAGGGGAAATTTGACTGTCACTGTCCATCCGATTTGAAATTACTATTGTTGTAAAAACAGGCTGTCACTGAAAGGAAATTATGATATTGGTAGTTACTCTTGATAACAAAACCCCGATAAGCTGCACAAAACCGTTTTTACAGATTGGGTTGGGCAAATAGTAATTATGGAAATGAATATATCTAGTGCTGTTGCACATAATGATCTTTGTTGGATTCGCGCCATAAATGAAATTGCATTTATGTCTGATGCAGGTCACCAAGCTATTCAACACGGCAAAATGTCTCCATAAACATGGAAATATAATTAACTGCTGTTTATTGTTATTAATTATAAACAACATCAACCACTAAACACGCAGCATGCCCAAAAAAATCGTGTAGTTGTATTTGATATTAATCTATACAATACTAGGAGTTCGCGCTGCGTTCAATTAGATCATGGTTTGTCCTACATTACAAGCAATAATTACGTTGTGTCTGCATATCCTACACGAACTAATTAAATTGATTCATTTCATCCCGCGCAGATTTGCTGAAATCAGTTCTAAAGTTACTTAAAGAGACACATATACGTACAACCCCGTCTCCGAACTACTATAAACTTCTCGACGCCCAAGTAGAATCGTAAAATGTTCGATTTTGAGAATAAGACGTGAAAGCTTTATAGCTGCGGCATGAGAGGCAGAGATCGGCGGGTTTATTGCCAAATAAAATTATACGGGGTGTTGAAAATAAGCCCGACGAATCAGATCGCTAGGGTCTGGAACTTGGGCACACCTTAATAGAATTTGTTAAGTGGCTATTGTTGTGCACGAAAATTTTAGTATTGATTAATATAGGTTTACATTTGATACCTTATATTGTTTTTAAAATTGCGAACATATTAAGAAGATATTCATTGTCATGCCAAAAACTTTAATTTCTGATTTTAAATACCCATATCGATCCTAAATACAGAAAAACTAATTTTAATTATTATATTTTTAATTTTTTTAGTATTTACAAAAGCATTACTTTAAAAATATTTACGTGTTATATATCATATGTATTGTTCTTGTTGAGGTTCTAGTACAAACGTAACTTAAATTGATTTAAATATACACCATCTTTAGTTATCCAATGCAAACTATTTTAGGTACGTGAATACATCACAGTGCTCTTGAACAAACTGACTTCTGTGATTTTTGCTAGATTTTATGTATAGTTATTGGACATCTGGTAATGCACTATACATTACTATGACAATAAATATAAATCCTATAATACAGAACATGTCGCCTTTCTTCAAATATAAATAACACAAAGGCAATTTATTATGTGTTATTTGCACGTATTGTTTTAATTTTAATAATACACATTTTCCTCTGTGTGTAGGCCAGTGGCCTGTTATTCACCTACAATGAGTAGTGCCCATGAGCCCTATATGCACATATGCCAAATAAGAGACTAGCCTCACCCGTTGAACAAAATAGAGAACTACCTCTAGATGATTGTCAAAGATGTATGTGTGAAAACCGAGACCGACAGCTTTATGTGCCCTCCGAAGCACGACCGGTTTCATATTCACTACGAATACCGTTTGATCGGCGACCGCAGTACTCCGCTATTCAACACGGATTCCAAATTTGTATTGTTAATACTTCTGCACACCGTCTCGCTTCTTTGCCACGTACGTCTTCTCCTCAGCGCTAAGGTAGAAACAAGGGAGACCTACAGTTTAACGTTGAATCCGAATGAAATTCTAGAAAACGTTTTTAGCATTGCGGTCACACGGTTGTTGCCCGGTTTGAACAATTGTGTGTGGACTGTTAGAGCCCAAGCTTCTATTAACTAATGTGGCTATGTTCGGAAATCAAAGCCAAGACATATTCGAGCTACCAACACATTTATATAAATGTCTTTAATTCATTTGAGGGTTGCCATAACCAACTCAAGCAGGAAGAGTTTTCCAAAAAATCTTTCAACAGGACAATAATCTGTAGTTATTATAACAAGAAAGCGCTTGAGGGTTCCAAGAAAATTTTATTATACTTTAAAATGCATGAAACTAATAGGTATTTTCAAACATATTTCGAGAACTGTTCTTAAAAAATCTTTTAATTCAAATGGAGTACAACAAGGGTTGTGCATAAAAAATGTAAAAGGCAAGCATTTTCACCATCCCAATAAAATATACAAATTATTCTGAGACATGACAAAAGTAAGAGCAATCTGGTGGATTGTGTCGTTATACGGTACTATCCGAAACAAATTAATTTCCGGGGCCTTCGAAACAAATGTGTGTGTTTAAAAAATACTGCTAGGTGAATGAATCCACTGATTCTGAACTAACCAAATACGTGTAATTTTTAATCCTTAGGCAACAGCGATTAAGATTTACTTTGCTCTTGCAGCAGAAGTTTTAGCATAAATGAAATTTTTTTTGCGGTGGGCTCTAGAATTTTTGAGAACAATAATCTATGAAAAACAAATATCTTAACTTTGTGCGCCTGCCTAATAATTGTTTTACTATAAATTTGATATAATCCCTTACCGTCGTTAATGAGCTAAGAACTGGGTTGTCTCATTGACATTCTGCATTTTTATTAATATCCAATATAATAAACACTAATAATTGGCTCAAATAAAATTTTAAAATTACTGATAGATTATTCGTAACCAATAAATTGTTGGAATCGAGCTAAGACGCGGCTGTCTATTTGACATAATAAACTTTTGTCTTACAATTCCCTTAATCGTACTGTATATAGCATGTTTTTAGATAATCCAAGTTGCCCTCGCCTTAAACAGATCTTTCAAATAATAGTTTAGTTAACTGGCATTTTCAAACACATGTATATGCAATTTATATTGTTCTTAAGCTAAAATTAATCAATGTTAAGGGTGTAGAAAACAAAGATATTAGGCTACTAAAAATCGATTTATTTATCCACATTTCATAGCTGAGAAGGATAGTGGTGATCGAAAATATTCAGTTTTTGAGTTATTAACCAGAATTTAATTAATTAATAATTTATGACTTCAAATAAAAGATATAGGTTTACATGTGATTGTATCGTTAATTATGAATTCCTTAAATATCTGTTTGAAGACGCATAAACTTCAGTATCGAGGAACAGTATAAATAATTTTTAAAGATCGGGTTAACAATTTTTGAGAATAAAAGTCATTGTATCTTCCACATTTTTACTTCTTGAATTCTTAAACTTAGTCACTTCCAGCAATGGGTATTTCAAATTCCAACCGCTTTTAATAGGTTCTAATTACTGAAATAATATCTACAAAATCACATATATAAATACTAAATACTTTAACGCTAAATACTAAAACAACGGTAGGTATAAATAAGAAAATGTGAACGAAACCTTTTAGCTATCCATTCTAAAGAACTACACCTACTAGTTTACGACCTTTACTTGTGGTTTAGTTTATTGAACTAGAAATGTATATTAGTGACTCCTACAGCCTTAACTATGTGATATTAGTTTTAAGAGGCACTTTATTAGTATCTACACAAAAATAACTTCAAAAATCACTCGAAAGCCGCTTGCAAATCGGATTTATTAAATAATAAAACTGTGAATTCGCACAACTCCTCTTTACTGTCGATCTTTATTACATAGTTTTGGGCGAAGCGACGTTTATCTTGAATTAAATGTCTAAAATGTCATCCAAACGTAGAAAGGTTTTTAATAATGTATTGCATCTACGAGCATTTCCGAGTGCGTGAGTTTATAAAAATTTGATGCTCGACCCACGAAAACAAAAACCAACAAAATGTGTTCTTACAGCTTGACTGTTTATATCACAAGACATTCATTATGTAATAGAAAATATCAAGGGAAAATTGCTTTCTTTTTTCATTATTGAGTATTTTCCCTCTGTGTTTAATACCACACTTTTATGGTATGATTTAGTATTTATATCTCTTTAATAATATGGTGGAAGCTACACTTTTTGGTTATTTCCTATTTAACTCTCCCTACGTGGTACTGCCGTAGTAAACAAGATTGATCTTTCTATTGAAAATAATTCACTTAATTCCAAACAACTTTTAAGAAGATTAATAAACTGTAGCAATTTAGGCATACACAAGAAAATCTGAAATACAATAAATTATAGTATACGAAGTTTACAATGAATAGTTTAACTACCGAATCGGTTAAACATATCTTATATACTTTTCCTGAAAAATAAGATATATTACATCGTTTCTCTAGTGTGTAGTACTTACCTACATCTAAAACAGCCGCGATTAATACATACTTATGTTATAATTACGCAGGAACCTATGTTTTAATTTCTGTCCATACTAATTAAAAGGGAAACATTAACGGGAAACCAACATCATTTTGGTGGCAAAAAATTCCCGTAATTGCGACAATCTCCGATAAGTCAATGAAATCCAAGTTAATACTGATATTGCTTTAAAATAAATTCAGAATAATAGGTTCATTATTCGAATCGAATAGAATCGAAAACAGTAAGCATAATATTTTCCTGCATTTTGATATGTTCGCCAAATAATTCTAACTCACATGGCAAAATTGTTTATCATAAAACATAAATAATTTATATTTTATAAATACTTCTAAAGTGATAAGTGCCAGTTTTTCTCTTAAGCAGTTAAGATGTGGTTGAGCGGTACCATACGTACTTGACTGGATTCCATAACAATAGAAGACAGCCAAACAAACTACAAATGAAGAACAAATGTAGGTTTCGTACTTAAACTTGTCTAGTATACAGGGTGTATAAGAAATAGGTACAAATATTTAAACCAGTAATAGATTGACTCAAGTAGAATTCAATGCTACTATTCATTTTTCAAATGTCAGTAAGTTTAGTTTTTTGAATTAAAAAATAAAATAAAATTTTGTTTGAGAACTGCTTATGATACATAGAAAACGCATTTAAGCTGTAGAAGGTTCTTACCTAATTGTAAAGTAAATGCGCAGTGGCAAACACGTAAAAACTTGTCTGGCTTCTGATAACAACAACAGACTGAATACAAATTCTGACCTACCTAATAGCATTGGTTTGTGGCAGGAGATAAGAAATTTTTTTGCACTTCTATCTTACTCTCTTTTGCATAACATGTCATTGAACTCAAATTTTATCGGTGATAACCACTATTTAAGAGTTAGCTGGGCATCCTTTGCCTGCATCTACTTTATTTAAACAAATTTACGCTACCGCTCAGACTCTTACATTTGGCAAACGTTTTATGGTCAAGTCTCATAAGGTTTGCACAGTTCATAAGAGCTTGTAGTGCCCTCTCACGGTGAGACGGTCTATACATACCTGTTTAGTAACTTGTTCAACTTTACTACACTTCTCTTATTAGACATTACATCTACCTTTGACTTTGCAATCAGTTCAAATTGTAATTAAATATAAACTTTTCTGAGGGAATCTAAGATGAGCTATATTGTGATACTATTCAACCGTACAATTAAACTAAATGTGCAGTAGTTAAAATTTAGTTTAGAAATCATACTTCGAAGATTGCATTACGGCACGAGCATGATTATTTATAAATCTTGTTCTATTTTTATAAATAAAAACGTGGTATGCTCCATTAGAATTTCTGAGTTATTGACTAAACAGTTGTGCTTAAATGTTAATTCTAGCGTGGAAAATCTGTATTAGAAACCTGTGAAAATATTTAATAATAATTTTTAAATAATTTCATAGGAGGTATAATAACACAGTTGAGTGTATAAATAAATACACTATAGGTATCAGGATTTAAGCCCCGAAATATATTTGTATGAGCAGTTAATTTAATATTAGTAACATGAAATGGTAAATACTGCTCCTGTAAAATAGCGAATTACTTCCGATAAGCATTATTTTCACTTCATAATGAAGCTGTAGAAATCGATTATTAACAAAAACGAAAATTGCTACGACAATATGTTAATTATACGTATTTTTTCTGAAATTTGACAATTTATATTATTCTTATTCGTCGACTGCTTTATCTCGTACGAGACGTCGCGATCTTCTCTCCTATGCCTGTGTTGCGCGTTTAAAGTGACACAGACATAGGGGACCTATAGCTTAACGTGGTCTCCGAACCACGGGAAGTGTAAATACTTCTACTCCAGAGAAGAGTTACTACGCAGAATACCTCGCTAGTTTTCCATTGCCTTGCGGGGAGAACGGCCGTTAAAAATCCAATGTTCCAGCACTGAGAATTGAAGTCAGGATCTTCGGCGTAGAAGTCTAACGCGCTAACCTCTAGACCGCGGCCGGGTTATATATTAAACATTATTGCTACTGGAAACTAGAAATAGAACATTTATTAAAAGTATGAAATGGAATAATAGCAAATAAAATAATTATTACATAACTTTTAGCATTAGTTTAACAGAGAAATTTGAAAAACTTAAAATCGGTTACTTTTCATATTACTAACAATGAGCTATGCGTTATATTTACAATGCGTATAAAATCGCAATAAAACTACTAGTACCAAAATATGAAATTCTAGTTCCATATAAATATATCTCAACTAGCCTGTTAGTACCAATTTTTATGACTGCTGCAAAAATATCTATTCAAAGCTTACTTTAAATCAATGAAAAGTAAACACTTTGCTGTCAGTTGGCATTATAAAATCGACAATATAAATACTGACGGCATAGATAAGTATAATAAAATTATAAGCTATAAAACGATTAGTTATAATATCCTTTTAACTATTTTCATTGTCACCTTGCGATATTTGAAAATAGAAAAAAATTATTGCACAATCTATTTTATTAATAACTAACTTTCTATGGACCATGTATACCAAGGAACTCACTTTGAATTCCAATAAATTAGATCTAGATAATATTTCTCCCAATTTTCTTCGGAATTTTCTTATAGAATATTTCACTTTATATTAAACTCAAACAATCCAGTTGATAAAAAGAAATGGTTGCCTGGGTCGTAGGTGGTATGATTTTGCCATCTAGCAATCTTTGAAGTTTCCGTTATAAAATTTTGTTGAATATGAACAATTTGTTTTTATATTTTAATAATAATAATAGATAATTTCAACAGGTATTTATTTTGCTTGATACGTATTTCGACATACAATATGTCATTATCAAAAGCATTTAATGTATTAAACATTTGTAACTAAGGTAACAGCACACTGGATGTTGATTTCGGACTTGGCTCAGGTCTTCTATACCAGAACTTCCAATAGCGGGGAATTTATGAGCTCAATTTGCTCATTCATTGAAGGTGTATTTGTTAAAATGTGTTTGTGAATTTGAAAGTCCTCGAGTCTATCAAATTTACGTTTATCATCACAGAAGTGTAAAAATGTTATATTATTTGATGTTCAATGCATGTGTTGTAATAAATGTTTAGGGAAGTTAGATTTTTCTGGGTGTTTGTATTTGTATGAACGTATGTGTTCTTTGTATCTGGAATAGAAATTTCTAATTGTTTGACCTACGTATACATAATTACAATG
Organism: Limonius californicus; assembly: GCA_014611495.1. Classification (NCBI taxonomy): domain Eukaryota; kingdom Metazoa; phylum Arthropoda; class Insecta; order Coleoptera; family Elateridae; genus Limonius; species Limonius californicus. The sequence goes on along the minus strand of JABXWE010000934.1, from coordinate 44,832 downwards.
TAAACAGTATAATTTGAAATTATCTATTATTATTATTATTATTAAAATATAAGTATGAATTTCAACGAAGTAATGCAGCAAACAATTAACAAACTTGTTTTTATTCTTTGACAGCTTGTTCAGAAATCTAAATTTAACTAACCGTGATTTTAACGTCGTAACTCAGGCTTCGCGGATATCTACTTCTCACGTAAGAACTGTTGTTAGCATCTTCGACAATTATCCTAAGTAACGGCTGCAACTTCAAAGGCAGCTGGTTTTTCATCAACCTTTACAAACCACGACAGTTGTACACATTCTTCCTGCATACATCATCGTACATTCTAAACGCGTTGAAAGTTCGATCAAAGTCAGCATCTTTCAGTTCATGTTGACATGTGTATGCTTTACCGTGTCTACAGGATGCGGATATATGGTTCGAAGGGCCTGTTTATGCTACTTTAGCCTTCCTTGATATGCATACATTTTCCTGTGCATTTCCACCGTGACGTTTTCCTTTCGGTACGACTTAAATTCGTACCTGTCCTCAATTACATCTAAAGTAATTGACATGTTACGAGAAAGTTTTTTGTTTGTTGGAATTAAAAATTGAGAATTAAGAAAATAATTTGGTTTTTAAAATATCCGGTGGAAAATTTATTTCTTATCTTATTTACACTAAGCACGTTCTCGCTTGTGTTTTCTCAAGGGGTTGGTAGAGACGAACCTTTTAATAGTTTGCTGAGCGCACAGTCTTAAAATCTCCTACGCTACTAAAATACAAGTGTTTAAATTACATTTCGAATATTTGCCTGGCTATGAAACTTGGAAGTTTGCTCGGACGTTTTCCGGTTCTTGAGGCAGACTGGGCGAGGTTTAATTATATTGTGGCAGCAACGAAAAATTGCATTCTCCTTCTTTCTGAAATTAGCATCGCAGTGGTGTACTCACTTTCCATAATTAATTGCCGACGGTTTTTGAATAGTTTATTTTAGTTAAGTGGTGCAAAGTAGTTTTTGTAGTTTCCGGGCGGAATTTAATAGGTTTAATTTAAATACCGATCTATTTTTTGCCCGGTGACGTTATTTAAAGCTCCAAATTGTCAACGTTGCAAGTGGTGCTTTGTTGAGAAACGCCGCAATGCAATTTATTCCAAATGTTTAGCTTTGGAACGTGAAATTTCGCAGATGTGAAAACTAAAAATCATTATCGAGAAGTAAGGGAAAATCACGCGTAAACTTCAGCCAAGGCGAAATTACCTACACCCTCCTGTTATTTCCCAAGTCAAACCGTCCTTGCGATTCAACCTTCAGATCCTAATTACAAACGCAAATAATTTAAGAATTTTCACGTCGTAAAAGAACGCCTAGGAAAAGGTTTTGGATGTACTATAATGTTAAAAACGCACAAGTTATAAATTATATCCTTCTGTTTTATTTTCTAAAAACAAATCTATTAATCTCGTTTATATTGCTAGTGAAGTGTTGATTGTTTTAAATTTGGTAGTATTACAGAGCGTTTTCAAACTAGCCTAGAATCCTAGCGCAATCTGTTATAAAAGCCGAAATAAACTTGAAATACAAACACAAAATTCCTGTTTACACGATAATGTGCTCTGCAGAAGTATTTTAGATATAGTTTGTTGTGAAGTAGGCAAAAGCTTCTGTAGATAATGCCTTTCGCAGGTAGGATAAGTTAAAACAATATTTTTGATAAGACACATTCTAAATTTACACAAAAAGGCAAGCAGCAACATTCTTGGGAAATACATTCTTTGTTGTTACTGACATCAATAATCTTATTGTGCAGTAACACCGTAGGTACTTGATTTTTTTATTTTAATGTTGATCCATGCAACTTTAATGGAATAATTTCATAGATACTGTACGCTCATACGCTTAAATTATTTAATATATGCTTTATGTCCTTAAATTTACTTTAAGTAACTTTTACTCAATCTCGTTGCAGTTTAAATTGATAAAATAGAGCGACAAATCCTCATACGTAATAACATTTATTAAATCATGTTTTTTCTTAATCGGTAAATTACATCGACAATCAGAACTATGTACATTACACGATAAAATATGTACACTATATATCGGTTCTATGAGCTGATTTGCTGATAAGACGGCTTGAAAGAATTGTCCTGGTGGCAGTACCCTAGAATCTTTAATTGGTTAATAGGTCTCCAGGGCATTTCTTTTTTAGTCGCTTGTATGCTGCTATTTCTAACAGAAAGGGGGTTTTCATGTGCTATCAGACGATTATGGTGCTTCACTGCCTGTTGATTTTCTTCTTGTACTTAAGTGGTCCATGAGTAGGGTGTGATTGCTGACTTAGCATGGTACATCTGCTGTCTGTTTGAGAACTTTAGATTGGTATATCTGTATAATCTTTAAGTTGGACATGCTAGAGCAACTCTGTAGTTACAACCCGTATGTTCATATTGGTATAATTATTCCTTTAGAAATAAGAAGCGTATTCTCGAGTGAAAGGAATATTTCTTTCCAATTAGCCAACTCATCATTTTTATTTTCAGATCCATTTCTTTGCACTTCTTTATTATGTGTAATTTCCAGGTCAACTTGTTACCAAGGTGTAGTCCCAAGTATCGAGTTTTATTGGCTTGTGGTATTTCCACATTATTGTTGTATAAGCTGGGGGACATTTGCTGTTTTCGTGCGTAAAGGTCATATGGGCGGACTCATTTACCTTACATTCTACATTGGGTCAGCCAGTGTGCATAATTTTGTAGCCGTTGTGGCGCAGTGGCCGGATCTTCGTATGTTGTTAAAATTGCAGTATTGTCCGCAAATGTGCCAATACAATATAAGGGGTTATTGGTAGGTCTGATATGTAAACTAGATACAATGTCGGTCCCAACACGCTACCTTGTGGAACGCCTGTGTTGAATGTATTTTTGATATGTTTTCTCTATGTTCAACTAGTAGTTGTACAAACGATTGTGTTTGGTGTTAAAAAAGAGGCTCTTATGCCATCCCTTATCTAACGCTTGTTTCACATCTAAGAAGGCTGTCGAGCAACACTCCTTTTCGTTAAAAGTTCTATATATAACGTTTGTGAGGCGGTGACAATTGTTGTAAGATTGAATCGTCCAAACCCAAATTGGTGATCTGGTATGCATTCATCTAGTAAATTATTCACATTTATTCGCGTTAGTACCAGTTTCACCAAAAGTTTAGAGAGGACTGGTAGTAGGGATATTGACCGTTAGGATGTCACTTCCGTTGGCGTCTTTCCCGGTTTTAGTAATAATATGATGTATGCATGCTTGAGAAAGGTAGGCCAGTAACTCAATCTCAGCATTGAGTTAGGTAACGATTTTATAAACAATAATCCAGATTTGGGCAGTTCAGATAGGGAAACATGTGTTTTAAGGTTGTGATTTGGCGACCGGGTGGCGCAGTGGGCGAGATTCCGCTTCGCAACCGGTTGACCCGAGTTCGACTCCCGTTGTGGCCCGAATTTTAATTAATTCTGGAGCAGCGGGAGTGACTCGGTAGCATAGTTGGGGGGGTTTTACAAGGGTGGGGCATGTTAGACTCGTGCATAGCGCTACGTGCGCTGATCCGCGTTGCTACGGCAACGCCACGTTTAAAAAAAAAAAAAAGGTTGTGATTGTTATAATATTGTATAGATGTTGTAAGATTGAGATGCTAACTTCTAACACTACGCTGATGGTTTATTTTGTTAACACATACTAGTGTCGCAATTTTGCAACGCACCTCGCTTGTCAGCAAGGTGGATCACTCTATCGGCTGACAAATATCTGCCAAACATGATATTCGCAGATAATAATAATTATTTTAGATTACTTCGTTGGTACTTGAGAATTTCTTTTAAAAGTAATAGGGGAGTTCGTTTACTTTTTTTCAGTACTCTTTGTACTTCTTATACTGACTTGTTCGTCGAAAAAATATGTACAAATTAGAACAGAAAGCAATTAGATTGTTCGATCTCAAGAGATTTAAAACTAACGAAATGTAGAGACATTCAGTACAAAACCGCCCTGAAAAATTGACTGCCTATAATAATTTACCTAAATCGCCAATTGATTTGTAAAATTGTTTCATAATACAGGAAGACCACTAAAAGCGGCTGCAAAAATACTACTGAAAGCCACATTTGTGATTTCTTTATCACAATGAATGCATATATATTTCTATAAGACCTTATAACGCAAAGTTTATTACTGACTGAAATTTTAAAACGTGCAGGTAATTTCCGAATAATAACTGCTTTGAAAATGTAGTGGACGTTTTCAGCATCTCTCTTATTAAACTATCTTATTTTATATTCTTGTTTACCTGTAACCAAGGTCATGTTTATAAGTGGGGCTATATTACGCTACACCTGTTACATTTATGGTAAATTGCCCAATAAATTGTATTCATTATATTTAATTAATAATTATTTTTTAATATATTTATATTCATTAATTAATATTTTCAGTCAGAGACATTGTCATACCAAAAAGGTCACAAATCAAAGGCAGTCAAAAATACTAAAATACTACAATCGTTTTTACATTATATGTGATGTCCCGTTGTGAAGCTTGCCAGTTGTGAAGATTCATTGGAACAGATGAAACTTTTTGACACAAAACAGTAGAGGTCTCCGAATTTCCTCAGTTTAGGGAAAGCAAATGGAGGCCTCGTCCTCCATGTTACACTTCCAAAATAGAACATTATTTATAATCGTCAGTGTTATAATGTGTTGTACAAATTGCCATGGTCTGTTAATCGCCCTACTATCGCCTTGATGCCCTTCCTTCCTAGAGATATTAGGAAATATATTATTTACTTTTCGCTAGATCTTTCTACAAGAAGTCTTGCATATCTGAGTTGGTAGTACAACTACTTTTGGAGATCCTGTCGTCTCAAATTTTCCATTGCATTAACCTTTGTTGGATTTGAAAATATATGCCCGTAATCTTTTATTTGTTTAAATCTTCCATTGGAGTATATCCAATTTGTAGCGGGTAATAGTTAGTACCGAAACGTCGGATGTTTAACGGGCATTCTCCCTCGCAAGACAATTGCAAACCAACGAGGTATTCTGCCTAGTAAATCTTCCCTGGAGTAGAAGTGTTTACATTTCCCATGGTTCGGAGCCCACGTTAAGCTGTAGGTCATCTATGTCTGTGGCACTCTAAACGCGCAACACAGGTATAGGAGAGAAGATAGCTACGTCTCGTAAGAGATAAAGCACAGTTAGAATCTGTTGCATTAAATGTAGAACTGACCTTTCAGTCCTCCTTATGTATAAAACCTACCAAATACATACAACAACTCTGCTCCAGTTCGAAAAATATGGTAGAATGATTGCTACTTCCTTGATTTACAGATCTACGTTTCATTACAATTGAAGATGTATTTTTGGATCAAAACAATTCACAAAGGGTTACTTTCACATAGTACATAATGTGCAACGTCCTCGGATGTTACAAGTGAGGACCTACAACGGTCCTACAAATCCGTGATTTTCAATAGAATGTCTTTGTAAAGAATAAGTCCCGTCACATACTGAGGAAGATTCAATTCCGTTGCAGCTAGACGGTATGTAACGATGGTACACACGAACGGGAGTTGGAGTTGAAAATGGTTTTCAAATAACTTTTTGATAGAAATTATGGGACATGAATTATACTCCGACCTTCTGAGCAGAGTTTGGTGGATTAGTTGGCCTTAAATTACTTCACTAAATATATTTTAAAAGACTTCTGTCAGATAGCTAGCACCTTAGTAGATTATGATTTTTTGACAAAGCAACCAGAAGCGTTTCGTATATCAAGAGAAACCTTAAAATTGTATATCATTAAATTAAAATACTTATAGTACATACAGGGCATCGACATTCTCGTTCTTATTAATTTTTGAGTTACTGTTAATCTACACACTTATTTAAAATAAATGCTTTTCTGAAAAAGCACAAGTCGTCTATCTCAGAAGCAGTCTCGTAGTAAACTCTTAATTAACTTACAAAGCTGATGTGACTATCCACACAATTAACCTTCTTAGAAAAAATATTTCATCAGAACAGGTCTTGTAAAATAATGTACCACCCCATTTGTCTCTATTTTGTCAGGAAAACCGTGTCAAAGGGGGGTTATTTGAATCCCATTTTTCAAGTATAGTAGTAGACATCGGAAGACTGCAAACACTACGAGCTTATTTTTAAGAAGAAAATAACGTGGAAGCTCACGAATGTTAGCTGCTTAAGCAGATTTATGGGTCAAAACAATAACATTAATTCTAGAGAGTATGTTTGGAAGCAGCTACGCTTGAGTAATGGCGGCAACCTAAATCAGTGTTTTTTTCGGCTACACTTTATTCTTTAGTTGCAGCACCTAAACCCCTTAATTACCGGATATCTGTGTTTGTTTTTGCCTGCAGTTTAAACGCGCCATCGGAGGGAGTGCGATGCAACGCGCCCTTTCTGCTTTCAACTATGTGGATCTTTATTATGGCATTTAAGTTGCCTCTCCTCGAGAACGAGCCGCTGGGGGTCCGACGACAGTGGCCCCCTGCAGGGAAATGATGTACCGTCTTTTATCAGGGCTTACAACTCGACCACCAATATCTTTTATGCTCTCTTAATATTCTTCCGTCTTGTGGTATTTGATGATGTTAGTTTTTCTTTATGAACTGAGCTGTGTAATTAAATCCTAATTTAAGAAAGGGTGTGCAGTTAGCATACATTAAAAAACTTTACGATCCACAACAAAAGACATCATTTTACAATCTTTGGCGCCAATGCTCACAACATTATTATTATGTATCGAACACTATTTTATTTTATTATAAACCGCACCTTACAAACTAACAAAAATGTTTTTCTACAGGAAACATGTGGAAATTATTTCGTTTTACAATGAAATGAATTGATAAAAACTAGAATGTCGATATCTTTGGTTTTAAACAAATTTATATACAAAAAATAACTAACGTTTTAAGTCGAAATTTTGAAGTCAAGGACAAAATTTCTCAATTAGTAAACATCGATCATAATCCGCAATTTTGACTTTATGGTATTAGATAATCGATACAACGGTCTCGAAATAAATCGATTCTTATTTTAATGGATATTTTCAGTTATTTAATTTTTCCAACATTTTCCACCAGTGCTGTTTTCTACAGCTTCTTTGAGATCTTACGAAAATTGAGTTGAGATGCGCTGCTGTCTATACTTTATACGGTCTCTGAGGATATATTCCACAGTTAACGTTGTTATTGTTATTTATTTCCATCCATTGATTTTTGAGGTTTTGATTAGTCCAGTTCGTGATATCTGTTTTGGCTTCTTTTGGTGTAGTTGTTAAGTTTATAGTTTCGCTAGTATAGTTGATGGCTTCTTTGGCTACGTGGTCAGCCTCCTCATACCTCTAATCTGGATATGAGACGGGAGCCACGTTATAGCCACCTGTTTATTTAATTCGGCCAGTTGAAGCAGTTTTTTGGGAGTATTCCGAATTAGACTGTTCTTTGTATATAAGTTTTTAATAACCTCAATGAACTTCGTGAATCAATAATAATCATTATATCGGGTTATCATCTTCTGTTGAATAGTTGAATGCTAGTTTTTGATGGTAGATGATACAATGCTCTGAAATTATTAATAATATATGCTGCTCCAACTCCCTTTTGGATTTTTGAGGTATCTGTGTATATGAGTTTGTAGTGAGTGTATGGTTCGGTAAGGCCCCACAAAAAAGTTCAAATAAGGCCCGATAGGCATTACTAAAACCGTAGGGCCTTGGTCTTGAATTATTATTTTCATGCAGGTTTTGAAGTATGGCTGAGGTAAAGCACAAAATAGTCTTTGCGGAGAAAATCCTTAAGACGGGCAATGGATTCTTTGAGGAATGGAAGTTTTTAACGAAGGGTTTCGGAGCAGGAATACCAAGACCTACCTTGCGTAATCACATTAAATGCGTAAGTACTGAACTTTGACTAGGGAATAAACCGTTCTTTCTCAAATGAAGCTGAAATTCTGGATCGCATTTATCGATTTTGCAAAGTTGGTTTGCCACTTACCCCGAAAATGTTGAAACGTCAAGTTTATCGTTTCATTGAAATTAATGGAGAACAACATTTGTTCAATGAAAATGTAAAATCTGCTGGAAGTCTCTCCGAAGTCCTCTGCTGCTGAAAAAAATAGAAATCTCGGGAAATCAATCAAGGCCAACTGGTATTGTCCCTTATGTGACACTTGAGAAGTCTCAAGCATGGGAATGTGTAAGAACTGTTCTGTTTGCTTGCATAAACCTAACAGAACATGACGATTTGGATTACTTGTGTAGCTCATGCGAATGAAAATTGATTTTACAATTTGTTTAAAAAATATAGTCCTTTGTTAATTTCTTTCGTGAGTTGTATAGGCGGGCCTTATTAAGGACAATGTACGTAATAAGGCCCATAAGCATTGCTTCGTTGAAGAATGAAGAACTTTTTTGTGATTGTTTTTTCGTTTATATATTTTATGCATTTGCGCCAAGAAATCAATAAACATTCATTTGATACCCAAGAGATCAAAAAATCGGAAGTTTTTATTTGTTTTACTAACAGAAATTTAAAAACAAAAATTGGTTGGGCCTTTTTTGGCTTAGGTACCTTACCTAATATTCAAATTAAACGTTATGACAGTGCATCCGAAAGGTTATAGCCTATATATGGTAAGTAGGACTTCTCCAATCGCTTTTTATTTGCAGCTGTAAAAATAATTTGAATAAATGCACTGTAGAGCTTTTAAGTAGGATTAGCTTAACTTTATTTAATATTTTTTTACATCTTTGCAGTCTTCATTCAACAATTCATAAAAATGTTATTTTTTTGAGAGATGTCGTTTAACACAACCAACTTGGCAATAATTCAATATCTATAAAAAACTGAAATCTTAATTATTTTTTACCTTCTAGATCCTAGATCAAACGTTTAGAATATATTGAAAAATAGAAAGATTTTGAATAACTTTTCATCATTATAGAATAGTACCACCAACAAACCATTAGCGATTTCCGGTTGCAGGGCCAAAAAAAGAGAAGGAAGACAACGTTCTTCGGGGCAGCTGGGGAACGAAATGTAGCTATTACGTCCCTGTAGGGTGCCAAGTTGCTTCCAACTAGGTCAGTTACCGTGGAGACAGAAGCGAGAGTTTCCGGACGACGGGAAAGAACCAAATTCCAGCAAAACACTTGCACGATTTCCTTTTTCTTCTTTTCACATCCCAAAAGATCCGAACTGAATCGACAGGAGCAATTATCTTCAATTGTCCAAAACCAAGGCGAACATTCTGCTATTAATTATATATCCGACTTAAGTCGATTTAATTTTGCTCTACAGCAAACAATAATACGGTAAAACGTGAAGTAGCAAAAAGCGCTGTGATAGAAAAGAAAACGATATTAGAAGCTACGTCCGTCTGTCTTAAGGGTCTAGCTTCGACTGACGTAAAAACGCAACGGGAATCTCCACTCTCCTCCCAAAATTGCACCATATTTCGACATATGATGAAATGTTCTAGAAAGATTTTTAACACGTGTGGCCTTCGGGGAGAAGCAGAAAAACAATTTCTGAATACTAGCCCTGTTTAACAACGGCGAAAATATCTTACAAAGAAAAACCTTGAACAACTCTGCGACTCCCTTGGGTCATAAATGTCAGGACGGAAAATACCAATAAAACTTACAGTGCTCAATTCTTCACAGACGCAATGTAACCAAAACTGTATCCAATATACAAACGGCAATTAAAATAGCGTTACTAATTCTTACGAAGCGGCAAGCAAATTAAGAAATTGATTCATATAAAGTGGCGAATTTGAAAATAACATAACAGCTATCGTCACTACAATCAACGGCCTTTTCGTCCCATTGCTGGGTACTGGCCATGTGCCTCAGCGCTATGGTAGGAGCACGGGGATCTGCTCTTTCACGGGAAGGTTGCTGGCTGAGTCCACAGTTGTTAACCGAATTGGAGAATGTTGTGTGATGGGTTGCAGCACAAGCTGGGGAATCGAACCCACGCCATATTTGTCGTTTTACCCAGAAAGAAAGCACTTTGTCAACTGAACTACTACCACACTTACGCTATACCAACCTTTTTTTTTTTTTTTAACGCAGCGTGACTGTTCTTGATAAAAATTCCTCCAACTAACTGTACCTACGCTACAAAAATTTAATTTTGGAGGACTAAATTGCAGATGATAAACATGCAAATGCGTAGCAGTAATAATTGTCAAAGTATGCAAACCACAAAAACACGTATTGTTGCTTATAAACATTTACGTTATATATTTGTATACGTATATACCCAAAATGAAATAAACATTAGGCCAAACTTGGAAGCTGTTATACCTTATACAAGTCACGTAAATATGTACTCATTCTCCTTTCTATAAATCAAATTTAGATTTCAAATAGGAATAGGTACGAGATTAAGCTTTCAAGCGAGTATATTTCGTTTCCTGTGTTTAAGGTGTAAATTTTTAAATACATACAATTTTAATTTAAATCGGCATCTAAAAGATATATATTTTACTAGAAAAACACAATACATTTTTAAATCTTTCCAAATATGCACATATTAAATCGTGGGGGATTTAATAGTCTATCAATTATTTAACAGTCAAATCAAACTTCTCCAAAACAGAAAGGATTCTACTTTATGCGTTCCCACATAAAGCTTTTAGGATGTTGTAGAAGTTTATTTGTATTAGAGCCACGAAGGCCCAGGGCCGGGTTTGAAAGCAAGAAATTGTGCGTTTCGCCAAACCACCATCCCTAAGTGCTGTTGTTAGGTTGTATTAGAAAGTGAAGGGGTATTTAAGGTGATTTCGTTGTAGGCACCACCTCGTTACGTCTTCCTAAAAATTTTGTTATCATATATTGCACTTAAAGCGAGAATACCACGGTAGCGAATTGACATGTCGATAAATTAAACGCTGTTAGATAAAAGCACAGGAATGCAATTTATTGTGTGGGAATGTAGTGAAACCATTTGTTTAAATCTAGTTGGGACTTATATTGCGAATGCGAATAAAAGTTGAGGATTTCTCGTGAGAGAGAAACTTTTCGTGACAAAATCAAAAGTTCATCCATTCGGCGCTCGGAGTAGTTTTTGTTTGGCGAAGAGCTATTTATTACAGGTTTTATTTATTTTATAAGATGCACATATAGTTTGCTGGAGGTTATTTATATTCAGTTATGGTGCGTTCAAGTTTCCGCTCGAATTCGTCTCGAGCAATCCATCATATTTAAATAAACCAAGAAAAGAATTATCCCGACGCCAACTCTGGGTAATATGGCGCACGGTGATGTTTTATACATATATGTTTTTGATGTAAAAAGTTGTGACAGAAATAATAAATGCATGTAGGGGCATAAGTCTCCGTCATTCTCGGTTTGCTCACAAATAAAGCGTACGAGCAATTTCTTTCTTTGTTATCTGCGTTCTGATAGGATCTGACACTGAGTAATCTCTCACCTACACAACTTTTCACTTACCTGGCCCGTGTCAGAGAAACCTAACTAGAATTGTGGTTTTAAAACCACCGTCGAGCCACACAAACTAAAAGTGGAACTTCATTTTGCCATTTCCCTTTTCATATTCATTTTGTAATCTGCACCAAGAGATAAAGTTTCCTTTGTAGAGTCTCTTTCCTGTCAGCTTGGACGAATGCCCAACTATAGTTGCTGCTGCTGCTCTCAAGGGATATTTTACTAACAAATTTCATGCTTTATGTAGTGTAAATATTCTACGTTTATGCAGTAGTACAACCTAGATACCGCTACCTCTTTTACCTAGTACAGTGGACCTAAAATTGTACCCTGCGGCATTCTTAACGTAAATTTAAACCCGTAGGAAGATTTCGTTATCCAAAATTTAGTTTAAAGAGCCCAGTTCGAGTATCTACTGCTCGCAGCTTTTATTTTCCTAACATCGTGGGTATTTCGCTGTGAACTGTTAAATTTTCGCTCGTTGCTCCATATGCGGAATTTGGAATTCGGGTAACAGGCCCCGTCACAGCTTAGAAAATGTTTTCCAAGACATTGCATATTATCTAAACTGACATCTTCCATTCAAAGAGAGTGAAAAGAAGAAATCTGAGGAAACATTTGTATATTTGTTCTCTCTATGCGCGCCTCTTTCACGGCAACGGCCGGAAAGAAAGAAAGAAATCACTGTCACTGACACGACTTAAAGGGTAAAAACTACCTTAAATATTTCATAACTTAGTTTTGAGATAAACGACGTGGAGACGTTACAAGCAAGCCCTTTTATCGCAGAGAAAGCAAGTACATGTCCCCATTTGTAACTGTAGTGGCTTTTCAACCGTAGTATGAATGAATGTACACGGTATTTCGTATGACAGACTCATAAATGTAATATTAAAAACTAAATATGTACGTAAAATATAGCTCGTAATATTGTAACTGATTACAGATAGATGTTTTATAACATAATGTTTATTGATCTACGCGTTTAATAACAGTTGTACCGCAGTACCTAAATTATTTTGTAATATTGCAGCTTCTAAAATTTACATTACAGTCAATTTTGGTTGTAATTTGGATTTTGTTAGTACTTTTAATCAAAGTTTTGTGAATTGACCCGAAATTATTATCCATCCCTGACAGAGTTCAGCTATTCAGTAAAAATGAATTCCGGGTGGCAACAATTTTTACTTTCATTAAAATATTGGCTTTGACTAAAATAGGGATTTTAGCTAGTATCCCTTTTTTATTTATTAAGGGATTATTACTGATATGTAAATTTGACAGCTAGTTATATTTTTCATTCCAATATGAGAATTATTGTAATATTAATACCAGATTTTTGGTATTTGTTTCTGTTTCCAGGTAAAACACGTTGAAAATTTAAATAATAATCTGATGGTTTTTAATTTGCTATCTCCTTTTCGTTAGACCAATAAAATGTTTGCAGAATTTAAAGAATTTAAATGATAATTAGCAATACAATCTCTCACTTTAATTATTGTTTCAATTGTTTTTCAAAGCCAAAGCGATTTTATTAATTATTTACACAAATTTTCAAATTTCTTGTTTTTTGTAAGAAAAGCTAATTTTTTTGTCTATCTAGTGGTATGATAATCCGATATGGCGGCCCTAACAAATAAAAAAGTTGACTAAGTATCGCAGGCGGCCTCGGTGGTCTACTGGTAAGCGCATTCGCCTTTAGATCGAAGGGACGCGGGATCGAACCTGACCGAAGTTGGTGAGATTTTTCTAGCGGGGAAAAAGCGCAAGTTTTCTGTAATTTAACCGACCTCGTATCTCTTACCATTTCCGAGATGCCAATGGTGAACATCGAAAAATTCACCATCCTGGGTACATAGTCCTTTTTCAATTCATGCCCAGTATACAGAGTTCCACAAAATTACATTGCCACTCACAGAATGGACGCGGAAATTGAGAATATAAAACTTTTTTTAATATTGCGCAGTTAGTCTACAGTAAATTAATGGAAGTAGTATAAGACTAACAACCTTATTACTAAGTGAAGAACAACAATAATCTAAATATTCTTTTTCTACTTTCAAATATTTTGTGACTCTCATTTCATTACATGGATTTGGACAACAATAATTTCTAAATTTTGATATTATTTCTGGTCGAGTGAGCAGCACACTTGCCTGAAGAGCTAAGGGACGCGGGTTAGATCCTGGCTGAAGTCGGTAAGACACTATAACCACGTTAAAAATTATTAGTGGTATTTCCCCAGAAATTCATAGTGACAGTGTATTATTGTCCAAATATGAGTGCAACGAGATGTTTAGAACCTGCGTCCAAAATGTTTCCTAATGAAAACCAAATCAAACCAAGGTCGATTCACATGTTAGAAACTCGACATCCACATGAAAACAACCAGTAAGTAGAAAGAATAACATTTTCATACTGGCAGTAATACTTTCGCCGAACCTAGAGTTTTTCTTCTTTAGGTTATCGTCAGTATATAAATCCACCCGTACCCTCGAAAATAATGCAAACGTACAAGTAACTACGAATCAAGTGAAAAATGAATAAATGAATTATATATATTTTGATAGCTAAGCGACTATCGTCAGTTGTCAATTGATGAAGTAACTTGGGGGAGATACAACGGCTAGGATAATGTGGATGCAATCAATCATCCAAATAATCGACTTCGCCTTACCCCTTCATAAATGCTTTGAAGAATTGGGTTCATATTACCTCACTAGGGTATTTTATTTTTAACTACCCACGCAATGACAAATAAACACATTTCTAGGTCTGTCTATCTGTAGCGTGAAACTAGTTAATCGTTTAAACGGGAACATTTCAACTAAAAATTGTTATTTTTAGTTGATTACCTTTAACCAGAACTTTCCAGAAAAAACCTATTCGTTCTGCAAGCAGACATACAAGACTTTGGTTGATATATTTCTAAAAACCAATGGCTTGTATTCCAATTATTCATTAAATATTTATACAAACCTGCAGTGATTTGGTGAACATGACTTCCATCGTAGAAGGCAAAATAATATACCTAGGTACTTGATTTGAATGAACATAGAACCTACTCCATTGTAGGTAATTAACAGGCTATTGGTCTAAAATAAGAAGAAGAAGAAGAAGATTTGAATGTATAAATCTGGATGTAAAGTTACACGAAAGTAAATGTATATCAAGTAACGTATTCGGTTTACTGATTAGATATCTGTAAATTGTTTGTGTCATTAGAAAAAAAAAGTATACTAGCATGCCCGCGTCCTCCGAAGCGTTCCGAATTCACATAAAAAGCGAAACTAGAATTAGAATTATAAAAGATTTGTGTATCTATTTTTATATTTATTAGATATTTGCCAGTTGTGACACCCCACTCATAATAATCAATTGTCATAACTTTTCAGAAATTCTTAGTGCAAAACTAAAGTACCAGAATACAAAGTGGTCTCTTGTACCAGGAACACTAATTATATACAATTTTCATGGCAATATCAGAAATTTAGGAATATTGCCCCTTTGGTGTACAAACAAGTGTTTTTTAAGCTACCTATAATTCTTTTATAATAAAGTTTCCTGTACAAATGAATTACAAGGGAACGGTGCAAGAGCACCTTATTAATTATTGCATTGAGCATTCAGAAATGTCTACTCCTAATTTATTACATGAGCTGTGTGGTTCTTGACAATGTTGTGTGTCGACCAAGGTAGCTGTGTGCTCACCTTGCATGATTATTATATAACTCTGAGGATTACTTTGGATGGTCAATCCTTTTAAGTAGCTAGTTTAGTTGCCATTTTATCCCTGGTAAGTAAACCTTTCTTGCAATTTCCAACCAGTCGATCAATGTTTATGAATGTCATTTACTTCTACTATGCAGCCCACGATCACCTTCGGTCATATTTAAAAGGGTAAGAGAAAAAACCTTACACATGATGGGCAATAAGATTATGGGGTGTGTTTTATGGTATGCATTCTTTTGGGTAATATGAAGGAATACGTAACTTTCAATCACAAACTGGTAGTCAACCATACTGTTGAAGATCTTCCGGTGAAAAATACAAGTATGTAAGAAAATCATTTGAAAAGTTCTCAGAGTAAAGATAAATGGCATTAGTAGTAGAGAAATTATTAGTATAATAAACCAACTGTTCTATCTATTCTATCATTCTGTCGAGTATCTGTTTGTATACAGTTTTGTGAAGACTTGTGAATTTTTATTTAAATATTGATTTTTAATTAAATATATAGTTAGAAAAGGCTTGTTGGCAATGGGAAATGAAAAATACTGAGTAGAGTACTGAATTTAACGTGGTTGTGATTGCTTGGAAGACGTTAACAAAACAAACAAAACAAAAATATGTATATATGATTTTATGGAAGATCACTCACTAATGATTTTTGAAATTGCCAAGGTTAGAGGCATCTCGGATGAACGTGTATTACGTGATTCCAATTTAAGAATTACGCATACAACTATCCGCAAAATGGGAGCTGCGTTTGGCAACTTTTTAATATTAATTTATTGATCAAAAACTAAATCACATTCAGACTTCTCATGCATGTTTAAACCGTTTTAAGAAGAGAACAACTGAGTTTATGCTTCAGTTTGTAACCACTATGAAAACTGAGGACACCAGGGTAGACTTGTATGAAAACGCCATCATAATAATGAAAATATTGTGATTCGTTGCCACAAAACAAGACAGTGACTCCCGAAAAAGTAGGGGCATCGACTTTCTAGACTGCTAACAGCATAATGCTAATATGTTATTTCCAAAGACCTCAACAAGGTACTTTTGGATTAACTAGACATAAATATTACATGAAAAATGCGACATTTTGTGAAAAGAAAATTATTTTCATAGAGACCAAGCACGAGTTCGTATATTTAAATGTGGTTTCCATCACAAAAACAAGGCATTCAAGTGTAATTTACTTACATATTTATTTTGTTCCTCTCATTTAACTTGACTTGATATTCGTTGGTAAATATAAATTTTCCTCAAAATGAAAAAGTTCCAGAAGCAGTTGAAGGATATGCAAGTCTCTCTATGCGAGTTTTGTGACGATGTAATGGCTTTGGAGCACCGTTGGTCCAAGTGCATTATATTGAAACTTAAAATAATTTCATTGTGATGTTAAGTGTTTTATTATTTCATTAGGCTAACGTTTCAAATAGTCCTCGTAAAATAACAAGACCATAAGAGAGTTTTCAGTATTCCCTTATCAATCTTTTGTAATTCGGACGATATATTATTTTACAATTTACTTAATTAATAAAAGGTAATATTGATCTCAACATACATCCACCCTAAAACTAAATCAACCGTGCGCAATTAACGAATCCCAAAATTTCCTTTATCTAGCATATGTATTAAATCAATATTATTTTATAGTACATAGAAGAATGGACAGGTTAATATTCAATATTTGATTAGAAGTTCGGGACCACCCTAGCTATTTAATTCAATTATCTATATCTGCATTACCTACAGCGAGTATTCGATTTCCAAAGGGCATTGTTTCAGGGCCTGTAATAAATTTACATTGTATAAAATAATTTAGACATAACTCCAGGAAGATGTTTACTATCTGCAATGCAGGGCCAAAGCTGTAAACTTGGTCAGTTCGGATTATTTTGTGTGGTTATTATCGGGATTAGTGCGTCAGTTCCCGGGTTACTTTAACCGCAGTTTCGGCTATTCCATGTTTACTGAGAATATTAAATTTTATTGTTTAATTTGTACGCCGTATATTCGCAGGGTCGTATACTACAGTAAACTGCAATCCTGATAGCTTTGCATCTTTGTTGCTGTTGCTGCGTTTTGGTATTCCGTGCATATAAAATTTTAAACGTCTGTGGGGAGCTGATAACTTTGTATATAAAAATTTTTGAAGGAGAGCTTTTGCAGAATGAAATTAATTTTTTAGCAACCGTTTGTAGCGGAAAGCTTTCTTTTTGACGCCAGCAAATTCAATAAAAACAATAAAAATCAGGGTTGCTGCAAAAAGTAAGCTAATATAATCTAATTTTCCGCTCGGATAAAAGCGAATGGCACTCATAAAATTCATAAGCGACGCTAGATTAAAAATACATTAAGCTGGCGGGGGTTTAAGTTATAAATACAGATGATTAAAGTAGGAAAAACTAAATCCGGCTTGCGATGTGCAGCTTCTAGCGATAATGAGCTTTTTGTAGTCACACTGCATAGAATGTTGATAATATTAATAAATTTTCAATAAAATTCAAAGTTTTGTTGTAACTGAACATGAAAAGGCCATTTGCGTTTATGACTTAGTTTATTTAATAGAATAATTTAATTAAATGCAAGCCCTAGATTTCTTTCTATTTATACCTGCATTCTATTCGGTTTCGGTTCATTAAAGGGTAGAACGGAAATTCAGTAGGTCTTATAAAATAATAAGTTGAATTTTGGAGAAAATTATGTTACATCAATTATCACAGCTTTCCTATTTTATAAGGGTTTTATAACTATCGTGTGACTGAATAAAATAATATGGAGCAGACTGTGATTCTCACTTTGAAACCGACACTAATGATAGCCGGTAGAGACTGCTATTTATTACCAACAGCTAGAAGTTAAATGAAACGATAGAACAAATACTGTACATCAATATAGTTTAGTGGACGAGTAGGGAAAATTCACCTTCCGTAGAAAATAAGTTATTGTTTAATAGAATAATAACATTAGGAGAAGAGAAGACAAAAAGATAAATAAGACGACAAGAAGAAGAAATAGAAGAGACGTGCAAATGATCAAACTGAAGCACTGCAAATCCTAAGAAACCAAAAAGAAATTAACAAATTCTGCAACGAACTACACTTGATGCGCAAGAATTTAAAGCAAGAAATAAAGAAGGCAAATGATCAACGAAAAAGACAAAATTCTCGAAAGAGAAGCAGAATATTTCAATGAACGCCCAGGTGGAAATGAAGAAAATGCAGAGAAAAATGAGACTACCCCAATAATGGAGGGGACTAGCTAGCCTCAACACCAATAGAAGTTCAAAAAGCCATCAGTACATTGAAAAATATCAAAGCACCTGGATGTGAGGCGTACTAGTAGACCTAATTAAGTATAAGGCGCTGACTAAACATCTTACAGAAAGTGGTCTTAAGAATATGGAACAACTAAGATATGCCAGAAGGGTGAAATGTAGGAATTATATGCCCGATGCACAAAAAAGGAAACCAACTCAACTGCTTAAACTACAGGAATATATCGGTCCTGGATGCAGCATGTGAGATCCTATCCAATATTATATACAGTAACATTCCAAACCACCCTGAACAAATATTAGGCAACTGCCAATGTGGATTCCGAAGCAGTAAGTCAACGAATAACCATATTTTTGTTTGCACTGACAAATCATCGAAAAATCTTCAGAATACAATAAAAAAATATACCACATATTTATCGATTTTCAAGCTGCAGATAGCAACATAAAAAGAAAAGCTATAGGTATACAAAGAAGAACTGGAAATTTCACAGACACTGACACAATCAACCAATCTCACTATGAAGGAAGTCCGATGCTTAGTGAAAATACAGAATCAAACGTCACAACAGTTTAAAACACACGAAGGAGTGAGAGAAGAGGATTCGCTTGCATGTCGGTTGTTCTACATAAGGAAAAAGTCCGTACGATTTTCAAGAGTTGAGACAAAGAGAACAATATTTAACAAATTGACAGAAATGTTGGCATACGCGGATGAAATCGATGTAATATGGCGAACAACCAAAACAAATAACCAAGCATTTGTCAGTCTAGAAAAAATGGTAACCAAGTTCGGATTAGAAATAGGTGAACATAAAACACTAGGAGAACATAATACCGAAGTAGTGAAGGACTTCGTATACTTAGAGTCACAAGTAATCGTTGAAAGGAAAAACGAAGAAACCAAGAGAAGAATTCTGTTAGCAAATAAACGATTCTGTGTATTGACGAAACAATTAAATTCACGTTTCCTTACCAACTCATTCCATACTAAACTCTGACATGAACGCTAACCAAGTCAGATGAAACGGTCCCGAAACATATATGGCCCTGTGATTGAAAACATGATATATATTGTTATGATAAATATATGAGCAGGCCATGGAGGTACCATCGCTGCACAGCATGCAAGTATAAGAGCATACTTTATTTATGCATCTCTTTACTAGGCATTTATGTATTTATAAATTTGTAAAATGTTTGTCTTATTGGAGGTGGCATTGGAATCATTAGATCCGTAGTAAGAACGTGAACGCATAACACGTGATAAGAGAGTGAACTCCAATAGGATAAATATCATAAATGAGAGGGTTGTTAGGGTAATGAATAAACAAGGGTTAAAAAATAATTATTCAAGTTCTAGTATTTGAATCAGGCGGAGGTGTGATCGGGCTTCACCCAGTAAATCACACCCGAGCAAGCAAATTATATTAAATCTACATACAACTATTCATATTTGGCGTTTAACGTTTTGGTCGATGTAATATTTGTTCAATTAAATGAAGTTATGGAATTGGCTGTTTTGTTGAAGTATATGAGTATATTCTGAAGTATAGAAACATAAAGGAAGCCACGAAACCCTGAGATAAGAAGTTAAAGCCGAGGTATTACTGCAAGGTGAGAGATCATAGATTTATGAGTTGAAAATCACTAGTACAATTACCGAAGGGAGCTGTACATAGCAATATATATGTATATATATATATATATGACCTATATAATGAACTAGACATGGTCCACACTTGGCTTAGATGAGTAAGACATATAATTAGAAGAGAAGACACAAACCCTAGACAACGCCTGTTAGTAAGAACACCAGAAGGAAAAACAAGTACGGGCAGACCCAAACTCAGATAGATCGACAGCGGTGGGAAAATACCATAATACCCCATGCGTAAGAAACTGGAATACAATCGCTCGAGATAAAAACCAATGGCGGGTAATACTTACAAAGACCAGTACCCACTAAGGGTTGTCATACCACTGATGGTCATGAAAGGAAAATCTATGATTCAGAACATAAATCCTAGAATGGTTTGTATGATGTGTGCAGTGATTTGTGTTGTAATGTGCTTTTTTAGGACGTTTACTAATTGCAGGCATAGTTACATTAATTAATTAACTCTAGACAGTTTTCATGAAATTGTATACTACAGCTAAATATTATAATTAATTTTCTACAAAATTTAAACAAAAATCGAAACAAGAGCGGACGAAGAACAATAATCAGTAATGAACTTTACAGTGATTACAAAATTTTGTTATAGCTTATGATACTGACAACTGTCAAACTCTTACTAGCAGTAGGGTCTAGTGAGCAGGATGAATAGTAACTCCCACTTTATAGCGCTATCACGGTGTACTATAATTTATTGTTTTTAGATAGTGCTAGTAGATCGTATTAATAATGAAAAGTAAGCAAAATTAAAGTAGTTTGTAAAATATATTATACTGGTAATGTATTTACACTTACCGTTGCATCATTCTGCATAATCTTGTGCCGTTCTTTAGTTATTCTGCTCTTTGTCATCGAGGATTTCAAAACATGCTTTCATATGCTAACACTTTTCAAAAATTAAGATATTTTCCTTGAAAAAGCGAACATGGCAGTTGAATAGAGTCTGACTGGCAGGTATAGTGTGAACTCGTACATGCAGGCTGCATTTTATATGACACTTCCGGCCGTATTTTCACACTTCACACATTTCCTTTCTTTCAGTATTTAATAAACCCTTTTCCTTACGCTCGAAAGCCTTGTTCAAGGTGTGAAATGTTGGCACTCTTTTACAACGTTCTCCGCAGTAGGTATGTACGTGCAGTTTATTAAATAACTTCGGGTAGGTACTTGAAGTTATAATAAAAAATAAAATTGCTTTCGTCGTTCATATTCATATCCGGTTTCTGTGTTTAAAGACAGTCGGAAATTACACAAGATGTTGAAACTTCATGCATGAATAATGGAAAGATATTAAATGTAATGTACGAAACAGCAGAAAAAGTTTTAAATAATATTTCTTTAATTAAGTAACCTACTTTTCACTGTAAATAGATTAACTTGCTTCTTGGAATTATGATTTTTAAAGTTTTATGAGGAGCTCACGTTCTATTTCAAGAGCAAATGTTTCACGAATTACAAGAAAGTAGGCATCTATCAAATCGTAATACTCAGAATATTATCCTGAAAATTAGATTTCAAGATATAACTATAAGTTTAGGAAAATTAGTATGCATCAACAAAATATTAATTTGAATTGTTTGACCTTCCGGACCCAAGTAAAAACATTAAAAATTTATGACGGTTGGTGGGTTAAAATTCAATCCTGACCCAACAATAGTTAAGTATCTACATAGACGTCTGGCTGATTATATTAAATTCTGATTAATGCGGGAAAGTTTATAGAGATGCCGCCACAGTCGGTTACAGTTTCAAAATAACCACCACCCTACACCATGTTATAAAGTTATTCTTCGCACGCGCACATACACACACACACACAAAGTCGGACCCTGTTGCGTAACAGTACCAACCAACTTAGCCTTGCCTCCTACCACCTCGACACTGCGTAAGCACTACAAACGAGGATCATAATACTGATGATGATGATGATGATTGCCATCAAACCAAAATAGACAACTATTACTGCTATTGATTCATAGATATGTTACCTAGTATAGAGATTGCATGTTCTGAAAATAAGAAATATATTTACAAAATTTTTAGTTTTTTACGTTAATAAACTTAAGTTAATTATAAATATTTCAATAACTTCTAAGAGGAACTTCGTGGTGCCTGTATATTAAACCGGAAGTATGCCATCGATGATCGGTCAAACTTTGCCGTTTACGTTGATTGTTCATAAATAGTATTATTTCGATGATAGCTGGACGCTGGCAATTTCTATTATACTTAACACACAATCTAACATTTTTTTCATCAAACTATTATTCTGTTCGTATTTTTCATATAAATATTTGCGAACAAATTATTTGCTATACACATTTTTCATTTGTCACTTGCATATGCTATAGTAAATAATATAAATTCAACTATTATCGCTTTAACTTAATATTTATCACTTAGATTTAATGAGAGACGATTATATGCCTTAATTATGATTAAAATACTTATTTTATACTTTTTACCTTACGTATTGAAACTAACAGTCACGGCGGTAATACGGAAGAGAAACGAATACATATTAACTTTACAGTCGCGGATCATTGGCAGCCATACAAGCAACTATAGAGACATCAGGCGTCTGCGCAGTACAGAGGTGGAAGTTAGGTTAGGTTATCGAAGTTACAAATATTAAATGAAAGTAGCAAATAAGAAATCCAAGTGGAAAATAATTTTTATATTGCAGGATTTAGTAGCAAACATATTTATTTTTATTTCAGTTTATATTTTTTATAGGTATCGCAAAAATAATATTTTTTATAGCATTACACTTATAGCAAACCGAATTAATATTAGCGTTTACAATTTTTTAAGTGACTCTCGAATTAAAATGTTTATATATATTTTTATGGCATTTTAATTGCAGCCTTAATATTTATAATTATTGATAAATTGCCAATTTAATACTACTAATATAATGTTGTATAACTGCCACAATTCGGTATTAGGAGTTATCTTATAAAACAGAAAACATATCGATCTAATCCTTTTATTATTCTGTCGTATCTTTTTGGATATTATAGAAAACTGATAAACGAGCCCATTAGGTAAAGGCTGGTTTTTCAATATTTTGCTTCCGGGAATAGCTTGTATTATCAAAAGTTTAAAGCCAGGATTCGGCAGTAAAGTTTATCTCAAATTGATGTCAGTGTGCAAATAGATTTGGATATAACTATAATAATAATAATAATAATGATGTTTATTGATGTCATTTGTCCATACGGATTTACATAAGTCCAATGTGATAGTTAAAACCACACAACAATAATATATCAACAATATACAATAAGCATGAACAATATATATGAGCAGTAGACTTTTTTATGCACTACTAATTCCTACAATGTTAATAAACCATGTCATCAAAATTATTTTCAAAGTATTCCTGTATTGGATAGAATGACTTCGACAGTAGGTAATCCTTAATAACCCTATTAAACGTTGATAAGGGAAGCTCACGCACCTAACCAAATAAACAATGGCTGAAACGATATGTTCAATAGAACAGTACTTAGATCAATAATTCTGGATGGAGACTTTTCAAATACACAAACATAATATGAAATTCCTGAATATAAATTTAGAAAGAAGTTAAAGAAGTTGTACTTTTTTTTATATGTAATTTAATTTTACCATCTGTCACTTACTGAGAGTAAATTTTTTGATACATAACCTGTTGGAAATAGTTCAATAACAATTTTCCTTATACTAAACTATCTAGATTGGACCAGAGCTAATGTTATATATCTACACACACACTTATATAACACTCACACAATCAGTCAAATCTATTCGGCAAATCCAACGTTTTCAATCTCCTGAGTGTCGGCTCCTCGTCTTCGTTTTCCAGTAAACACTCCACATGTGTATTTGAGTGGACACTAAGCCGATCATGATACCGAATACTATATTTCTGTATCTCATCGTTTATTGTGGGGATACCAAGATCGCGGCGTATAACTTTGTTCGGCACATACCATGGAGCGTTCCCTATGGATCTCAATGTCTTAGGTTAGAAGGTTAGTATGTTTATGTTGGAATTACTTGCTGTTTCCCACAGTCCTATACCGTAAGCTCAAACCGGTTTGAGGATAACTTTATAAAGCAGTAATTTATTCTCTAGAGATAGCTGCGATTTGCGTCCTATAAGTCAATACATATTTCGAAGTGTTTCACCCAACTGTTTGAGTTTCATCCATGTGTTTCCTCCAGGTTAATCTTCTATCAAGGTGGATTCCTAGATATCTGGCTCTTTCTACCTGCTAGACCTGCTGATTATTCAGTGAGAGTGGTGGCCAGGTATCTCTTCTTGTGGCGAAAGTCACATGTATTGATTTAACTTCATTAATTTGGATGCGCCGCTTTTTGAACCATACTTGTAATATATTCAAATGGGTTTGGAGGTTATGAGACGCCATACGTGGGTCGGGATGCGAGGAAATGTCTGTGTTCAAGATATGATTTGATAAGTTGATAGTAGTCTGATGGTAAATTATTCTTGATTTATATTTATAGAAAGTAGTCCATCGTATCATGCCTTGTCAAAGGCTTTAGAGACGTCTAAGAATACGGCCGAACAATACCTTTTCCCTTCAAAGTCTTTGTATATCTTGTCAACTACTTTGTGGATTTGCTCAATGGTAGCGTGTTGTTTTTGAAAACCAAATTGATGATCTGGTATTAAATTGTTATCCTCTAGGTATAGGTGTCAGTCTCGATAGCAACATTTTTTCAAACACCTTGGATAAAACTGGTATCAAACTAACTGATCTGTATGATGCTACGTTAACTTTAGGCTTACCCGGTTTAGGGACTAAAATAATCATGACAACTTTCCACTGAGATGGGAGGAATCTTAGTCTTAGCGCTGCATTAAATAGATAGGTTATAAGTCTAAAACCCTTTTCCGGAAATTCCTTTCCTTTCCCGTAATCAGATCATATTCAGGTGGTTTGCGTGGGTTCAAAATACAGAGAATTTCGGTTTTTGTTTCATCTACGGTGAATTGCTTAGTTTGGTAGACTCATCTGAAAGGGTGCTACAAGAAATGCTGGATTTCATTTTCCTCTTCATTGGAAATTTCAGGGGGAAAAGTTGTAATTAAGTAGGTAGACACACGAAATTGAAATTATTGTTTTTGTAATTATGCCCTATGAAAAGAACCTGATTCTGATCAGGATCTTTTCATTTTTTCTGGCATATTTGAACTATTTTCTCCTATATAAAGTTCAAGTGATAAGGAAACAGCTTGAATGATCAAGCGCTAACTTTGCCTTCGTCTAGTCCTACGCCGGATTTTCCAGTGTAATCACTTTTAAGTTTATGCAAGATGACGCTTTGAGTACTTATGCACATCCTTCAAACAATTTCACACCTATTTTCACTTTATATCATTCTCTGCAGCGGAGACAAGCGCCATCAGACGTTTCTCATCACAGATAGATTACAAGCTATCGCATAGTATGAGTGCCGCACGGTCTTTAAATAATAAATTGAAGGGCGTGCTCATAGCGACGCTTTTATTCACAGGAAGTGGCTTTACTAGGCTTAATTACCTGTGAAATTAAAGTATTATAATGCGAAATCCCCCGATTTTTTCGCCAAACTCTGATAAGCCCGTTTCTCGGGCTTACGCCAATTTTTTACTCGGTCACTCTCAAAGGTCATCTTAAAGGTCAGTCTTTTCATTAGGGTTCTCCAAACGAAGGGATTTAAGGGCCACTGAATCCTTGATTATATCAAAGTTCAAAAGTCAGTTTTTGTTTTCAATCAAAATGTCAAGACTCTTAGGGATTGAACTGTATGTTCGAGGAAATCAAAATTCTGAGGAATTCACTTTTTGTCTTAATATTTGATGAGGTTTCTTGTTGTTCTTATAAAATATTTAACATGCGCTCTTTTGCTGGATATACTCCGTTGACAAATATTCAAAAAATTTGACTTTTAAATCAACCTCAACGTGATATAGGTTTATTACGATTCTGCGTCCTCCTAATTGAAGGTTGAAGATAATTGTAAATTTGACTGGATGTTATATTCTATTTGGAACACTTTTAAAGCCTGAAAATTGCAAGACGCAACTTGGAAATAATTTCTCATGGAAGATGCAATTCGGGTCATACATTTTCAAGCACCTAAAGCCCTCAAGCTTCTAGAACGTCCATATTAAGTTACGATATTAATTACAAGTGACATAAGCAGGCAAGTCTGGTGGCGACGTGCTCACGTGTGTCGCAGCTCTAAAAGAATTTAACAAAGACCTGGCCGTGCAAAGAGGTGCTTCGCTAGAATAATTCATTCTTTACCTCGCACCTTTCAACCTGTCATGAATTTTTAAGGCTCACAAAAAATAAGTGGCGTGCGAACGGGGACTCGAATGGACTGAGTCGCCCGTTTCATTCTCGAAAAATAATCAAAGTTTTGAAGTTACTGATCGGGAATCCAACTATGATTTAAAAATATAATTGAAACTGCTGCGTTTTTGTGGTGTATAGATGAAGCTTCGTCCTAAAAAAACCATTTTAAATTAATTGAAAAGGTAAAATACGTGATACTGACAGTTCAGTTATGGAATAGATGATTAATAAAAAAATTCACGTCACTCGGTAATAACCGCGTCTATATTCAGCTCCGTTATATTTAGTGCCGCCAATAATAATTAAGGTTAGTACTGCTCGTGATTGTCTGCCAATTATCATAAATGGTTCTTGAAGCTAATTTGAAATAGTTCGCGAGCTTCCTCCTAATGGTTATGCAGTTCGCTAATTGTATTAACTGTCTGTGCCAATGTGCTTCCCACCTGATAATCTCAAATTCGAACCCTAATCGGCACTTACTATAAGTGGTATATTATAAATTAACAACATGAATGTCTGCGAAACACCAATACAGATATCCGGATTGAAATACTAAAACAGGATATTTACTATATAACAAGCATCTCTTAATTCTTGAAATTATAGTTTATCTAATATCGTATAATGCACACGAAAACATTTATATGTAGACACCTTTTTTTTTCAGCTAAATAGAACGATCGCGACTTGATAACTGCGCACAATGGTAAACATTCTAAATCGAAGGAGTCGCGGAAAAACTATGAGAAGCACAACATCGGCGAAATAAGGAAGATTATTTATACTGCAGTCTAATAAAACTGTATGTGTAGCGTATCAAAATACGTATTTCTTATCACCATACAATTATAATCTAATACCCAAATGAACGCGCCTGATTTGATCCCACGTGATACATGACATGGCATCTGTGAATGTACTGAAGGCAGTCAGACGCCATGCATTATTGAATAACAGATCTAGTAAATTATGAAAATACCCAGAAAGCTATTCTGACATCAATTGTATGATTAATAGGCTAACTTATGTAGTTACATGGTAGAGGTACGCCAGTTTTAAATTTATAACACATCAAGATGAGTTAATTACAATAACAGAAAATTAAAACTTGTTGAAAGATTAAAGGCTCGCTAAAGGTTTAAAATGTTAGGTCTAAAATTAACATTTCGACAGGGTTCAAGTTAACTTTCATTTTTATGAACCTATCTATTTCCTATTACATAAATAGGAAGAAATGTATTGCTTGGAAATTGCGAGTGTGGGCATCTTTACAATAATTAAGGGGATCCTAAAACGTTCTGGTAACCAAAACGTAAATATAACTTCTTAACACACCACTGTATTCATTTCCCAGTCCACCACGGGGCTTTGGGCCGTCTACCTCAACGCTGGAAAGCGAGTTGCAGCCAATGTAAAAGACAATATGTATAATATACAACAAAGCAAATTGTTATCAGAGTTTTGGCATTGTTCTGTTGGTAGGAAAATCAGATCAATCTTGAGGTTGGCGTTGTGTGCATGAGTATGCAGTCTACCAGTTGGAAAAACGCGCTTAGTAACATAGATACGGTGACAATAGAAAACGCTAATTTTAGCTTCTTTTTAGTCTCTCTAGTAGCCCCTTAAGATTCCTCACTTCGACAGGCGTAACTGACGAGACAAATCTATTAAATAATGGCAGGTGCGCTTCTGGATACATGCATATACAGAACTATGTTCTTGATTAGTTTTCTTAATTGGTAATATCGACATTACACGAGATCGTATGGGCATTGTGCTGCTATAAAATAATTGGTGATTGTAGAAACATTGGATTTTAAGGCTGCACAACGATTTGGACGTTTAGGAATTGGGAAATATTAGCATGTATTAGGCAGGAAACCTTATCCGAGGCGTAAGACATGGTGGTTTTTTGGTACTTCTATACCCGCATCTTCCTGAAAATCGCAACTTCATCTCAAGGAGCAAAACTTCAGATATTTGCAGTGTATTACCTTTACAATTTACTCTTACCTTGGCCTAAAAATAATAGCGTCAATACTACCTTCACCAACATGGAACAGGATTAACAATATCTATTAATTAATCACTAAATCATTTCGGAGGGTGTTACGACCTTTATTGATTTTTTTAATTGAAAATATACAAATTACATCATGAGATCATATGGGTATTGTGCTGATAGGAAATAAATTGTGGTTGAAGAAACACTGAGTTTTAAAGATGTGGATGTTGAGGTTTTAGTAATTACGAAATATTGGCATGTGAACCTTCGTGAAAGTAAAAACTTTATATCACGGAGCAGAACTTTGGCAACTTAAGATAGTCGGAGCGAGTTACCTTCGCCTATGGGAAATAGTGTCCACAGATCGTTCACTAACATGTAGCGGAAACAACGTCCATTCCACAATGCTATGGCAGCTTAAACACTGGCAGTCAATTGCTAGAGCATGGGGGCGGGTTTTATGTCCTTCGTTAGTTTTATAAATTGGCTATACCCAAATTACATTAGGCCGAATGGGTATTATTGCTTTACAAAGAAATCGGTCGTTGCAGATACTTCCAGCTTTATGGATGCGCAGTAGCTTGGGTTTCGAATAATTGGGAAATGTCGTCAGGCAGTAGGCAGCATTTTTTGATTTGTTGGGCATTTTACAGTTTTTAAATCTTTATTTGTGTTAAATTTCCGAACAGATTGGTAATCATGCAATAAAATGATATCTTTTCATTTACAGAAACTGCCAGTAGCAAGTCATCCAGGAATATATTGTATTTTTGCGTATTCTTCATATTTCTCCTATTTAACATAATATGCACGATATTAAATAATTATACAGTTTTTTGTTTCTACTAATACATAAATATTTTATAAGGTGTATCTGTATGTTGTAGTACTTTTTATTGTAATGTAATACTTCTTTCAATTTATCTTTTTATTAGACTTACTATTGCAACCATCAAGATATTGATTGTTCCACGTTTACTAATTGGCAAAAATCGGAAGACTGTGGTTTACGAAAATTGTCAAAAATCAATTGAGGCTACATATTATTTAGTCAAGAAATACAACGTATTTATGAATACTTAATGCCAGGAGATCAGTCAAAAAATACTGCAACTCCTTAGGCATTATTTATTCATACACTAGGACTGTCGTCAAATGTACACAGTTCTTTTGCCTTCTTGGTTATTCGAGATAGTTGGAAATATGGTAGTTTGAGTCGAGTTTTCGCATCATGTATTCTCGGATTAGATACACAGCGGTTTAAGCATAAGTGACGACTATTTCCCGGAGTGCCCGGGCAGATGTATATTGAATTGTGAATTGTTGGTAGCGCTGCAAGCCAAGGAAACTTCTCTAACTAGGTTATGCAGCGTTTAAGCTCGCTTTTGCTCTATGCCAAGTTTAATGCAAGCGACGTAGCATGTAGTTACAGATGAGGCATACTGTAATTATCAATTAAACTGCCAACTCGAAGTTTCCAAATAGGAGCAAAAACTAGCAAGGCTAGTAATGGGAAGAAGCAAGACGGGGGCCGCCTTCTATTATTCTTTTGGTTCCACAAAGAACAGCTATCTGTAAATTGAATGTCCCTGTTGAGTTAAAGGTACAATTAATTAAAATTTTATCTGGACACTACAAGTACTACTCTCCCACTTGGGAGATAAGGATTTAAAATGGCCGCTACCTGGGTGGTTGTGTTCCTGCAGTGGGGCTCCAGGCTTCGTACTTGATTAGCTTGGAATGCATTTCTAGTATTATCGTCGTAACTTCTCACCACTTGGATTAGATAGGGACGTGTGGGAATAAATGACAATTCTTGTTATTTTAAATTCCGTGTAGGCTTAGAAACAACGGATGTGTTGCAAGAATTAAAAGAACCTGGTGGAGTTCTATTTCATATAAATACGTATATTTAGTTGTAGTATATATTATTTTAAAGGTCTAGGTAGAAAATTTACCACAGAAAGAATTTAAAAAGAATTAACATGCCACTGAAACTTTCCGATAAAAAGGCACATTTTAACACCAATTTGAACCAAATCAGTGTGTGTTAGAGATTTGAAATTCCCATTCACGAGCCCGGTGTACAAAAGCGCAGCAGCTCCAGTAACACTAGCAGCAGATTAAACTTTCAATGTGCCTTTGTCAGATCCAGCCTTGCCAACAGTACACAAATTGCTTAATTAAGTGTATAACCAGAATAAAGAGATTTCAGCGATAAGCTGCTTTGCAGAATACCCTTTGATAACATTTATTACAAAAGGCGGTATTTTTTATGAAATATGCCCCTTGTTAGGGCTCTTAAATACACAGCTCGTATAATTATTAAATCTGAAAATTAAAATCCAGCTTGAGCTATTTAAAGCCTGGATTGTTTCAAACGTGTAAAGTAATATGATTCGATTAATTTTAGAATTGCACATACACTTTTTTATATGGAAAAATTATTCTAAACAGTTTCTATATCTATGTGTACATTCAACGAAAAATTATAATTTCTATCACCTTACGTTTTGCAGCTTCTGTATGCTGATCAAATTTCAAAACATTCGAATAATGAAACGCCTTCTAAGGTCTTTTGATGATAAATTTTTGTTTGAAAGCACGACACTCGGCCATTTCATATTTTTACCGCAGGGAGGCAGGAATTATATTTACATATTTGAAAATCTATAATGCCTGTCCCTCGTTTTATATCAATCTACATCGTCTCCCTCCTTTGATGTGGTACAAAGAAATTTTGACCAATTTACATATTTATGCGCATCCTTCTGCCTCATAATTTTACAAAATAACGACCCCATGTTACTTTTAATGGATAAGCTGGATAAGGTACTGTTTTATGTTAGCCAGAAAAAATTGTCACGGTATGTATTTAATTACATTACACACAATGTGTATTATATTATAATTTAACCGTAGTGTTTAATGTAATATTAATGTAGACGATATTAAATAACTGTAATTCATTCGGCGATTCCCTTGTCGAATTGTAAAGATCAGATTATTAACTGTTTTATTTGTCACCTCAGACAGATCAATCTTTACTGAAAACGTAGGAAATAATGCGTCTTACAATGACCCGATTAGAGATGCAGATTAGAACCGCGGCGCTCCGTCTCGTTATAAAGAGAACGCAGCCCTTGCAACATCTTGCCCCAAGCTAAACTCGGCTTACTCTCGACAACTCTATTTCGTCATCACCTGACACCCTCTAATTATGTATTTTGTACCGCAGGAACTGACACGTTGTACCCCAGCTTTGTTCACGAGCCTCGGGGGCAGATAATAAATATGTAAAACTATTTCAATTTCGCATCGGAATTAATATTTCCCCAGGGAAGCGAGCTTACTATTCATCGTCATTTTTCAATTTTCACCGGCTTATCGATAATACACGGTTTTACTGTAGCAACTGAAAACTTTTATATTTATATGCGGTGGGCAAAAAATGTTTATCATTTAGTAAAGGCGGATATAAGTTCAACTAATGGAGCTGGTATTTGTATCATGAATAGTGTCATATCATACAAACCCATTTAAGATGGATTTTATCAAATACATAAATAACAAGTTCATCCCGAAAACGTTTCTTAACTACAAACGGTGTGCATAAGATATACGAGGGGTATTTTTTAAGTAAGATCCGTTTTTTAATAAGAAGAAAAATACTGTGAAAATCGTTAAAACATATTTTTTCCCATATTCCACATACTTTTATCTACGTTTATCCACTAAGTTTTTGAATTCCGACGTCAAAGAAATCTGCCGCCTGTGAAAAAGTCCAGTCCATTACTGGAGTTTTCACTTCTTCGTCGTCGTTGAACCGTTGACCACCAAGGAACTCCTTTAAGTACCGAAACAAATGAAAGTCACTGGGTGCAAAGTCTGGACTGTAAGGTGGATGCTGTAGCTGTTCCCATCCAAAAGACCTGACTAGACCTTGTGTTTGTGCAGAAACATATGGCCTTGCATTGTCATGGAGCAACATCACCCGCCGGAGTTTTCTCAAGGTCACACAATACGTATCAGAATTGATTGTTGTGCCTCTCGGCATAAAAGCCACTGACAAAATCCCTTTCCTGTCCCAAAAGACAGTTGCCATGATCTTTCGTGCTGAAATTGTCTGTTTGGCTTTCACTCTGGTTGGCGACGATGTGTGCTGCCATTCCATTGACTGTTGACTCAGGAGTCATGTGAGATACGCAAGTCGACGAAGAAGTGAAAACTGCAGTCATGGATTGGGCTTATTCATAGGCGGCAGATTTTTTTGACGTCGGAATTCAAAAACTTGTTGAGCGGTATGACAAATGTTTGAACAAAAATGGAAATTATGTAGAAAAGTAGATAAGAGTATGTGAAATAAGGAAAAAATATATTTTAATGATATTTACAGTATTTTCCTTCTTATTAAAAAACGGAACCTATTTAAAAATGCCCTGGTATTTCATTTAGTAAGCGTGGAACTGTTATTCAAGTAGTGAAAAGTTTCATATTATGTTAACATATTTGAAACTACATATTTTTACCAAATAAATAAATGGCAATTACAAATCAAAAACCATTCGTAGGATGTGCAATAAACGTATTTCATTTAGTAAACGTGGATGCGAATTTTACTAATGAAACTTTTATTCATATAGCTAATAGTTTGTTATTATGTAAACATACTTGAGAGTATTTTTATCAAATAATTAAATATCAATTTGATAGTAAAAAGGTTTCATAGGTGCATAAAGCGTGTAACAAATATATCTCATAGAGTAACAGTGGATACGAGTTTAACTAATGGAACTGTTATTCAAGTAGTGAATAATTTCGTATTATGTAAACATATTTAAGGGTACTGTTATCAAATAAGTAAAAAACAATTCGATACCAAAAACGTTTCACAGCTATATCTGGGCGCAATAGACATATTTCATTATTAAACAAAGATGCGAATTTAACTAATGGAATTGTTATTTATATAGCGAATACTTTAATATTATGTAAACATATTTAAAAGTATTTTCATCAAATAACTAAATAATAATTTTATACTAGGAACGTTTCATAGCTACATACGCGGTGTAACAAATATATTTCATTTAGTAACCGTGGATATGAGTTTAGTAACGGATCTGTATTATTCATATAGCGCATACTTTAATATTACGCAAACATATTTAAAAAAATTTTCATCAAATAATTAAAAAAAAAATTTGATACTAGAAACGTTTCATAGCTACATATGGGGTATAATAAATATATAACATTTAGTAACCGTGGATACGATTTTAGCTAATGGAACTTTTATTCATGTAGCGAATAATTTCGTATTATGTCAACATGTTTAAGAGTATTGTTATCAAGTAACTGAAAATCAATTGAATACCAAAAACGTTTCACAGCTGTATCTGTGTGGAATACACATATTTTATTTAGTAAACGAAGATGCGAATTTAACTAATGGAATTGTTATTCATATACCGAATAGTCTCATATTACGTAAATCTATTTAAGAATACTTCTATCAAATAACAATTTAGTTTAGTTAGAATCTAAAATTATCTTCGTGTAAAATACAGACACAGTACTGTATTGTCCGATAAACACCTTTATTCACTATTAATCCTTCAAAAATAATCACAACCTTTGATCCTTCAAACTTGTATTAGCCAGCAAACCATTGTGGCTTGCGGCGATGATCAAGTCAAACTACAGGCCACTCAGTGAATTTATGCCGTTAGCCCCTTAATTCATACTTGTTATATCTAAGTTACGACGTGACCGTCATCTATTACCCGAACTATTGCTCTGCGGTCATAATCCTAGAAGGAAAGTGGATGCACCGTTGAACAGATTTTTGACAACAGGTTACAAGTGCTATCTGTCTGTATTCATCAAACTACCTATAGCTATACTATATATATAGGTATATATCTACTGTAATTATTGGGATAGAAAAATTAGGCAAAATCCATTCCTTTTTACTTCTGCACATTGTAAATGTAGATATGTTTTGATTTATTTAAATCATTGTATTTAGGATTCTAATTGAACACTTGTTTTAGGCATTTGGCAAGTTAAACATATTGGTTAATAGTCTTCAACTATTAGCATTTTGTAACCCTAGTATGCAGTTCACTTTAAAGAAATACATGGATTTACAATTCTTTTTTATTTACTGCAGAATATTTTTGGAAAACGAGTGTATTCCATATCTTGCATCAAATTTACGTATCAAAAGGGATCTGGTACTTTCAGAGATAGCTTGACTCTTTTTCTTATAAACAAAATCCTACATATTCGTAAACATTCTGTAAGAGCTCTTTATTATAAAAATAATTAAATTTTTAAGAATGATAAATTATGATTATGGAATGTATTACAATTTAGAGATTTTGAACTCTCCTAGGCCAAAGTTGCTATGTATTTAATTATAGATATGGCGCCTCCAATTTATCGAAGTTCAAAATATCTGGTTTTTGCACGCTACGGCCTGTGAAAATGATTATTAATACATAAAAACTGTTGTTTAATTTTTACTTCTGTAGTAAAGGGTTCATTGGCAAATGGCATTACTGCAATACTGAAGTAGGAAATGACTAATACCGGTTTCGTTAAACGCATGCTTTGAAATACAGATTCCATAAATATACGATAGATGGTAGTATTTGTAAAAGTTCTATAAAGATATTTCACTTTACTTATACAGTTTTGGATTCGCGTAGACGCTGTAAAAGAATACGAAACTACAATCGGAAATATTTTGCTACGTGCCTTCCAGCTAGTAAACGATTCTATAACAAAATTAAAATCGTATTAAAGTTTCCAGCACAGTCAGCTTATGCAGGATTTGGTTATTTATTTTATCCTGGAATTATGAAACTATATACAATCAATGATATTCCACTGTACACAGTTTTATTGATACAAATGCGTTGTAAAATGATATGCAACGACGCAGTGGACGTCGAATTGATCGAGATCCTTCAAATTTAATAACAGCGTCGCGAGGTTAAAATCTAAACTGTCTGGAATGTGTATAGTAGGGAAACTTTCTGTTAAACTTAGCACTTCTAAAGTTCAGGCTGTGGTGTTTTAATGCATTTTTGCCTAATAGTTATGCAATGCGGGGTGCAGCATATTTATTATATGACACTGCTTGTCCGTAAACCACAAGTCATGCCCAGATTTGTGGTTTAAGTGGGTCAATTCTATTATGATAGCAGCTGTCGTTTCCACTCTTGTTGTTAGAGCGCCCCTTCCTGTTATTCCGTTTTGAAATGTACGCATACTTGTGATATATAAACATTTTAATCCTGTTTTCTTGTTTCAGGTACGTACCGGCCACTTTCTGTGAAGGCTTGAACCTTGTGCATGCGATAGAAGTGAGTTAATGACGTTAAAAAGCTATTATAAGTTAAATTTCCCATACCTAATTTTTATTTGCATTTCTTATATCGCGTCGTTGCAAATTTTATCATTCGCCAGGACTAAAGGCATGCATGGAAGTAAAACGCTTTGGTGAAATTCAATTTTCCTGCTATGACTCAACATCAAAGGTTGTGAAGACGCTATTACCTCTACCTTTCAGCGGAAAGAATTTTCAATTCGTGGTATTGCATTTTTAGTTACTCGGCTTTTAATCCCTGCTTAAAGCCTTAATATGCCCTCTAACATACTCAAAAAAGCATTTTAAGTTGCATTAGAATGAATCCCTTTAACGTGATAAAAGGTAAAAGTTTAAGTAGGCTCTTAAACGTTGTAATACTCAAAAAGTCACAAACAATATCCCTACATTTAGGTGTACTGAATGATTCCGCCAAAATTAAACGGTGTATTCTACTCTACAAATTAATGATAGCAATTATTATAAACATTGTTCCGTAATTATTCTTTAAAAGAATATTGGTCAATCACGGATGTTATCTTTCCGGTACTGTTATCACTTTTGCAAGACACAGACCGGACATATACAACTATGTAGGAAAATCATAGTTTGTAGTAATCATAGCTTAGATTTATGATATCATTTTTTTCTTAAGATTGTTTTCATCCACGAGCAATAATCCTGTTTGCTTGCATTTTTTGTTGGAAGCCTGAGTAGCACCGGTCCTTCCTTTCTCGTAAGTTAGCAGCCTGCAGGCTGGTTGGCGGCAACTAACTCAATTATATTCTAATCCTTTGCAACGGCTGAAATAATAAAGACGTGATTTTAACTTAAAAGAAAAAAAATAACGTTTTAAGAGATGATAAAGTGCCGAAAATAATGCAGTAGAATACAGCAGCACAGTTAAACATTTTGCAAACAGTTTTGTGTGAAATTAGAAAAAAAAACGTATTGAAATAAAAAGGGCTGCAAAGAAAAATGACAATTTAAACACTAAAGGAAATCCCACTGGAAAAACGATCAAGTAGAATCTGCATTGAAACTGTGGTTCGCTAATGTCCGTGAACATGATGCACGTATAAACGGTCCGTTAATGCGCCGGAAAGTAAAAGATCTGCGAAAAATTTAAAAAGGAAAAGAACATGTTGTTGCAATGAAAGGATTGTCTCGCCGTTTAGTATTATCAATCGGTTATTATTATGAAAAACCCCGGTGTGTCACATTAAGCGGCGTACACTATTATAGCGAATGACAACATTTAACGCATTAAATATTTATTAATATGAATATGAATTAATAAATATTAGAAAGTGTTATTTATAACAAGTGCTCGAAACGCCTTGGGCAAAAATACATGCCTCACACCTTCAAAAATACCGAGAGGTAAATTTGTACATTTTCAATGGGAGTTTGGTACATAATACGCTTTAAGTGTCCATATCAGAAATAGTCACCTTCATTCCAATTCGGGGAGTGTGAAGGCTATATAATTAGTCAAGATAATTGGTGTTCAAACATTTCGTGCAGTAAGACCTAAATGTGCAGAAACCATAAATTACACCGCGTTTGTAATGGGACTTCATTCAGCAATACTGTTACATTGTCTTCGAATATTTGGTAATGATTTTGACCATTAAGTGTTGGCGACATAAACCTTGGTCTCATCAAGTAATTATCAATAATTCCGGCACAAACATCGCAGTAAAATATTTGTTGATACCTGGAAGACGTTATTGAGTGTAAATTAACGCCAGTCCATTGATGATTATTGTGAATATTCGTTGCGGTATTTCTTGAAAAATTTGCCTCGTTAGTAGAAAGGACGTTACTATGAAAATAGTGGTCATTCTTATTCTTCTCTGAGATGCACTCTTCTAACGAAAATTGCTATTTTAACTTTTGATGCGGCAGCAAATCTTGGTATTGTGGTACCCTTCTTGCTGAATATTGGGCTATGACGTTCACCTTCTGCCTAGATTTTTATCCTTCAATTTTATCTTGCATCACAAACTGTAGAATTCTGTATTTTCCGTTCCTCTTTACTTGTGCAAGATGTTCTAGTTTCCAATTTTAATGGTGTATAAAATCTCAGCTTTCTTACCAATCATGTCTAAGACTTCAGAATTTCCTACTCTATCGGTCCAAGATATACTCAGGGTCCTTTTGTATATCCACATTTCGAAAGCCGCCAACTTGTCACATAGTTTCTTCGTAAGCGTCCATCCTTCTAGGCCTTATAGCAGAATCGAAAACACATAGCACTTTACCATGCGAATTCTTAGCTAAAAATTGAGATTACAATTGCTGAGTATTGAACTCAGTTTGTAAAATGCACTTGGACAGTCGCTATTCTTACTTTATTTTCTTGAGTGTTGTCCCAATTGTCATTTATCTAACAGCCAAGATATTTGTATTGTCGTACTTGTTTATATTCGCACTGCCAAATCAAATTTGAGAATAGTTGGTTTATATTGATTTGGAAACAATCATGTACTTCGTCTTGAAAGTGTTCATTTAAAACCCATGTCTCTACTGCTGTAAACTTTGGATGGTAAAGCTTGTAGATTTTCTATGGGGTCAGTTACTAGAACAGCATCACCAGCATAACGTACGTTGCTGATCAATTCTCCATTGATTATTATGCCTTCTTGGCTTTAATTCAAAGTTTCCGCAAGTATTTCCTCGGATTATAAGTTGAAAAGTATTGGGGAGAGCACACAACCTTGGCTCACACCTCGTTTTATCTGTATGTCTTCAGTAATTACACAGTCTACTCTGACATTAGCTGTTCGACGCCAGTAAAGGCTTGCGATGATCTTGATGTCTTTGGCATCCCTATTTTCGTTAAGAGGCATATTACTTTCTGGTGTTTCACTCGATCGAAGGTTTTTTCGTAGTCAGTAAATGCGGTGTAGACGTCTTTGTTCATGTCC
This sequence comes from Limonius californicus, assembly GCA_014611495.1. NCBI lineage: Eukaryota > Metazoa > Arthropoda > Insecta > Coleoptera > Elateridae > Limonius > Limonius californicus. Next base: position 5,970 of record JABXWE010000934.1, on the reverse strand, counting down.
ATGCACCTTTGTATAAGTACTTGCATGCCGAATAAGGCGCCTATGGTACCTTGACCATTTCTAAACCCAAACTTTGTCTCACTTAGATATTCTTTTACAAATATAAATGTTACTAAACAATCGTGTTATCATATCTCAATTATTCTCATCGAGTTCTGATGAATTCCATCTGGTCCAGGTGCTTTATCGAACTTTGCCCGATCTATTACTCTTCTAACCTCTTCCAATATTTCAGGTACAGTATCAAATTCTAATTCTTCATTATATACGGGGTCTTGCCGTCTTCAAATAGCTGATTACTATAGTCTTCCCACAGTGTTAGCTTATTAACAGTTCAACAATGATATTTTGTGTCACTGCATCGTTCTAAAAACCATCGCAAATTGCAATCTCTGTAAACAATGGGCAGCCAATAAATAATCGCTGTAAACACAATAATTGTTCATGAAGAATTTTCCAGTTTGATGTGAAACACCAACATCAATAGCACTTTCTATTGTGCTAGTATTAGGTTAAACTTCAATTATCGCACGAACATCTTCTACTGTTGATTATTATATTACATGTTATCTATTATTTTATGAACCCCGGATATGATTTTCGGTAGTTATAAGCCCATCCGTTTCAGGTTCTGCACTTGAAAAAATTCAATATTTTAAATATAAATCTTTTTAAATTACCATGCAAAGTTAACCAGTTTCAAACAAAATAATTGTACAGGTTGAAAAAGTGAGAAAACTAGAGATTCTTATCGCCGTTTTTAGTTATACATAAATATTTTATAAACGCTCCGTGTAGTTTCTGCTCCTCAAAACTGGCTCTATTTAATTTGCAATAAGATATGATTTAGTGGTTGCTAATACAATATTTAAGAACATAATTATAAACAATATCTTTGCTTTTAAATTGACACATAAACGTGTAGAATTACAGCTACCGACGTTGAATTTTAAATGAGCATCGCGGAGTATCTTGAACCTTAAGAAAGTTCTAAACATAAAGATGTACACTTTATGGGATGTCACTCATCGGTTCTCGCATTTGCATACATAAACAATTAGGAAAAAATGTAAGGGGCATTAGACATAAGCGTAGGAACGTAAAAGAATCCGATTTGATCGTCAAATAAAACAAATATTTTATTAATTCAGGTTGTCAAGTCGCGGCTACCACATAATGCTTCAAGAATTTTTATTTGATTCTCTCCGAGATGAACCTCTAATCAGTATGTAAATTAAGAAATAGAAGCAATAAATAAACCGGATTTAATTGGTATCCGTAGAAGCCGCTGGTTATAATCAGTGCTCTCTGATTGAACGTTTGTCATTAAATATAAAATCTTAATTGTGAGGAACTTTTGGTAACAAAAACTATCGAATGGACGACAGTTTCTGCCGGAATGCATGACCGCACAGGTTTAAGAATTAAGAAACTGATTCTTAGAACGACCAAGTAATTAGCGGCAGTAAAACAATCTCAACTAACACGAAATTTTCGCCCAGCACATAACTGTCTAACTCAAAGTTTTAGATGCCGCACCAAATCATATTAGAACGTATTTAATTCGACAGTAGGGCTGCTTGTACTCGAAGCTTAACAGAATAAGGGAGAATTAACAGCAGAAGTAGGCGGTGGTACGAACTATTATTACAGCACAATTTAACTTGTGCAAATCGTTCTAATTAAAAATTAATTTATTCACGTCCTATAAATTATAGGATAAGTTGTAGCGAACATGTAATTTAGGAACTTTTCGTATAAATTACGACGGCTTGTACATTTAAACAGGGCAGCATTTTCTGCGAAGTCTAGAAAATTATTCAGTGATTACTGCGTTTCGCTTGTGTCGAAAACACTCCTCGGTTTAAGGAAACACAATAATCTCCTGAAATTTCCTATTTTTCTATTTTCTGCAATGCTCAAATTATAACAACGTTATTGTGTTACAAAAGTTCACCATTACTGCTAACTGCTAAGAACAAAAATTTCATATATTCAAATATTATATTGACCTGAAGTAGTTTGCTGGAGCGTCGAAAAATCAATATACAGGGTGAGTCGGCTAAGACGGATCAACTTAATATTTCGCTTATTTGAAATTTTAGATTAATTATATTTGGACAGATTGTAATAGATAGTGGCTTCTACGCATAGGCCAAAAATGTATTTTGACTCTTCCAATGAGATTAAACAATTATTCGGAACAACTTATAACTTTATTTTTTAAATAAAATTCTAAGTGGTGTGCATTACTTAGAACGGGTTCCATTTTTTAAATCGTTTGCATTATCGGTTTTCCTGAAATATTCTATTGCATATTACAAATTGCAAATTAGTGCGGATTTAACGTAAAATATAGAATAAAACGAAATTATATCTACCTGGAAATCACACACAGGGAAGCAGAAATTGGCCGATACTGTCTTCCCAGATACTTTTAAATGCGACATTTTGCAATTACATATTGGTACATGCCAACTTTTGTCGATTGCAAACATTATGACGTTAATTTGTTTAGTGTAAATCAATTTATAAAATAATTTAAATACCTAATTCGTAAAGTGTCCCTAATATAAGTGAAAATGGTATTACGAAGAGTCCAAATAGTCTGATGTTTGAACTGTTAAGATCTTACGCGAAAAATCCGGTTACGATTCCCGGCCAAGGACAATTTTTAAATTTTTATTTTTACTCTTTACTTTCTTTTAATGGTAGCGGTACTTTCCAAATCATTTTCACCTAATATTATTTACTTAGTAAAAATAATTTTTATCTTCCTTTTTACTAATAGTTCGTTACACCCTATTTGTTGTAAGCACGGTTGATATTAACAAAGAAAATATAGCCAGATTACAAAAGCAATTGATAAATGCATTTAAAAGCATCTGAGAAGACAGCATCAACGCAACTCTGTTTGCCGGTATGTGATTTCCAGGTAGATGCATTTTTGTTTTATTTTACATTTTACGGTAATACCGTACTAATTTGAACTTACAAACAATATAGAATTATTTTTTAAATATTATAAGAGAACCGATAAAGCAAATGATTTTTGTGGAGCATTATAAAGAACAAATGTTCCAAATAAAGCACACTACTATAATTTAAATTTTTGAAAAAATAGTTTATAAGCAGTTTCTAAAAATTGTTTAACCTCATCTGAAGAGAAAAGAAAATATTTTGCATCTATGTTCTTCATAGCTAGAAGAGTAAGGAATTTATTTATATTTATTAACAACAATTTATTAGATTGTATTTTTGTTGGATAATTATCAGAAAATCATGTAAAAAATCCACTTTCACTTTCCTGTGCAGTAGTTAGCAAGCTTAATATTATGCTGTTTATATTTATTGTTCAGACAAATGGATCACATGTATATTTTAGGAGCTGTTATTGATTTTTAAATAGTGTATTAGGTAGACCACCTCACAAAACATTAGTTCTAGATATGTTTATTTTAAAGAAGTACATTTATGTAGCTTTAATCTACTCAAGCTTCCGAAAATATATGTTTGAATCGTTAAATAATTCTTCTTTATAGCTTTATAACGTTTTAACAGAGTACTAGGAAGGCAAGTCATTGCAAGAAGGAAGTTTTACGCTTCAGCTGCCTGTCATTACTCCAGGATGTTCTCCCCAGGTACTCTTTTGAGCCTGAGTTCACTTAAGGGCCTAAATACAATGGTAGCTCCGAAGATTGAGCCTACATCTTGTTTTCTATGTACCTGCTTGCCCACTGAGCTGCTAGAAAGAATGTTACAAGAAACATCTTCTTAGACAGTGTGCTTGATTATTGCAAAAAATAATAGTATTATTAGGGCATTTCATTAAAAAATAATGAAAACTTAAACATAAAATAGTATTGATTCATTCATTATTTTTCTTTTACTTGATGTTTAATTTGTATTTTATGATGGTAGAATTAGCATAAGATATGCAGCTTGTGCTAAATTCTTAACAAAAGACGTTTCGTAATTTTCTAGTTAAGAAAATCAGTTCATGTTTGATACTTGTTGAAGAAAACGTGTCTTTTAAACAGATAACGTTCAACTGCGTTTACTTGGCCAATTTCTAGTCTCAAATGTGCACCGCTGATACTTCTAATCTAATCTTAAAATCGTTTCTTTGTTCCGCATGGCTTCTGCTTAACTATGAAACTTGCTCCTGCTATTTTCTGAAAATTTCTGATTGTTCCATTTAATAAAGGTTGATTTGAACAGATCGGGAATTCCTTTGCATATTCTCTAGTTATTTTTTTCGCAAAGTAATTATTTTCTAGTAGGAGCAGAACGGTTTTAATGTAACAATTTATAAAAACTTGCCCGTATACTAATTTGAGACACCAGCCAGTAATGATTATTGTTTTATATAGCTACGAGGAGTATTCAAATTTAAACAGAAATTGTGAAATCTTTTAGAAACGGGTGAACTCATGTACGACGAGCTGCAACTTTGATTATCAAGAAAATGAACAAAAAGTTAATGCCATTATTCAGCAATACAGACGGGTTACAGTTCGTCTAATTTCTCAAAATATACAAATTATATATATATACCTATATATATATATATATATATATATATATATATATATACATATATATAAATTTTTAAGATGTAAGTTGTTGGGGTAATCGACCAAGGGCAAAGAAATTAAACCACCCTTTGTTTATTTAGCTAAGCTTTCGGAAAAAACTTTATTCCATCATCAGAGCAAACTGTAACAAAATGAGAAGCCGAGGATAACCTCAATAACACAGTATGATCTACGTAATACTTACAAACTGGGAGGTTATTAAAACAAACTTGCGGCACTCAGTGCCGTCTCTGGACGGGGGGATTGTGATGGGCAATCAAGGGATTCCTTCTAATTAGGAGGGTTTCTTGTTGTGCGTTTGAATTTTCCCGCCCAGTGATGGTTTCTGTTTTACCTTAGGTTGGTAGTTGTTGGTGACCTGTTTGTCATTGGCGCGTTTATAAACTAGTTTGTTATCACCACAAGAATTTGTACATGTGCAAATTGTATTTTAATATGTTGTTTGTAATTATTTATTAAATTATATTTTAACTCGTGACTGTAGTAATGTACACGCAGGTTTTACTATAATGTTCAGTAATTTTTAAATTAGTTATTCATGTGCTGCAAGTTTGTTTTAATAACCTCCCAGTTTGTAAGTATTACGTAGATCATACTGTTTTCTTGAGGTTATCCTCGGCTTCTCATTTTGTTACAGTTTGCTCTGATGATGGAATAAAGTTTTTTCCGAAAGCTTAGCTAAATAAACAAAGGGTGGTTTAATTTCTTTGCCCTTGGTCGATTACCCCAACAACTTACATCTTAAAATTCATAATTTTTACGACCAAATACTCTCCTTCCGGATTTATTATATATATATATACATGGCCTCCACCATTACGAAGCCCAAAACACTATACTACACGGGTAATATCAAGCCCAGATGTCAGTTACGAAGCCCGATTTCGGGCTTCCTAAAAATTCAATGTATATCGACTGCATTTAGGTTTACATGATCTAGTAATGCGAAATTCAAATTGTTGGGGGGGCTTCGTATTGTCCCTATTTATCGCAAAACATACACGTTTAGTTCATGAAACTTTATGCAGAGGGCGCAGTAGTGCTGCAGTATATATTCGTATATAGACATTATGTGGCTGATGCAGTATCGGAAGCCTCCCACAAAATGTTTCAATTTTGCATATAAAACGAGTCCCAAAAATTTGGCAACATTGCTAATAATGGTATGAGCCGTCAAATACTCTACTGAGTAGTAATATGAAACTATGAACGTAATCTTGAAATGGAAAAAATGTGTGCGTCAATAATTTTCCAGTGAAATGAAATGTAATAATTGTACCCTTACATTAACAACACGCTCTGTAACATTTTCAATGCCCAAGAGATGAATAAATTAAAAAACAATAATCTAAAGTGAAAATAATGAAGAAAT
>JABXWE010000932.1:0-66471 GCA_014611495.1 Limonius californicus | reverse complement strand
AGAAAGGGGCGGCTGGGAGGAGGAGAAAAGGGAGCTTGGAAGAGGGGATAAAGCGAAGGAAGAGGAAGAAGGTGAAATGGGGAAAGGGAAGGTGAAAGGGGAAGAAAGGAGTAGGAAATAGAATGAAATATCAAAATGGTTGAAGGAGGAGAAGGCGAACGAGACCAGGGGAGATAAAGGGGGAGAAAAGAAGCGAAGAAAAGAAAACGGGGGAAAGAAAGAAAGAAATAGTGGATTAGAGCAAGAAGAATATGAGCGAAAGGGAAAGATATGATTTGGAGAAAGGAAAGTGTGATGGTAGAAAAGCCGGGTGGAAGGGGATTGCAATTGTAATTTGCCCGTGGACGTTTCAAACCCAAGCCACAACCCACGGAGTTGGGCACCATAAGTTTATAGGCGGTTTCAAGTAATTAATATTTCTACTTCTATTCCACTTTTCTGTGACATTCGAAACCTTACCGTATTAAATCTGTAGTAAACCAAATGCTTCAGGTCTTTACACATCCGAATCTGTCTCATGAGTTTGTATTTGTACCGATACATTCCCGTCAGTTGCCCGACGTGGGCGAAAATGTACTGCAGACCGTCGGCCAGCTGGAAGGCATCCACGTTGTTTAACCGGTACTGCACATGGGAGTCGATGATCAGCTTCGTGAGCCTCAGTATTTCCCGGCACAAATGGAAAGCTACAAATATACCCAATAATTATTGCCTAAAATTCGCCAGACCCCTATGTTTCTTACCGTTTCCAAACCGGGACTTCTTGCGCTCCTTCGTGGTAAGCGTCTTAACAGGCTTCAAGTTGAAGTTGTAGTCCAAGTGGAGATAATTGAGGTTCTTCCGGTGGATCAGTAAATTTAACATGTTGTAACCCTGGCGGCACACCTGAAGCCCCGCCTCCACCCAGTCCAGTGTGGTGGTTTGGAAGAATTTCGTAGACTTGAATGACCGGAACAGGTAGCGCTTCTTTTGGGGTTTGGGCGGCCGGTGTTTAAGCGCATTCAGGACAAAGTATTTCAGCAGCTTCTGGTAACTAACACGAACTTTCACGGGCTGCCCGGGTGGGCAGTGTTCTTGGTACCAACTCTTAACAAGGGGTATGTCGATGGCCCTTCTGCAGCGACCTAAAGACAAAAAGTTCTGGTTAATAAGCAGCTGAAAATATCAATATTGTACAAACCTGAACGGAGGTTGAAGGGCCTTGGGGCCCATAACAATGCAATACCATTAGCAGTGTTATCGGTATAAAGGGGCGTTTCTTGCAAGAACGGTTGTACAGTTTCAGGAAGGATGTATTCTTCATCGTCCTCAGGTAGAGGCTCCAAACTTTTTACAGCATGTCTGTGGGAGATGGGGTTAATGAGGGGGTCAAAATAAAATGCTGGTAAGTCCGGATCCTCCGTTTTAATGTAGACCACATTCGGCGCATGGTACCTAATAATAATCATAATTAGAAAAAAGTTTCTTGTGAAAATTGGTATTATAAAAAAATCACACTTAATTATGTTTGTGATCTATCAGCAAAACCAAGCAATCTTCAGCAATGGAATGAATACCAATCACAGTAGTATACTCTATCACAGTGCTAGTAGCTTGTCAACAGACTAAAGTGACAAACTTAAAACCATTGTGAACAACTTATTAGTCGGGCGGACGTCTAAACATAACCTCTAAAATTGAGCAAATTTTGAACAAAAAAATGGGAATTTATTAGTATTTTTAAAATATTAACAATTATTAACGGGGCTCACTTGAAGTTGAGTAATGCCCTGGCCAAATAAGAAACAAATAAGCAAATAATCCGAAGGCAAATTGGCATCTAAACATAACCTACACAATTAATGGTGGCTTAGTAATTGATCACTTGTCAAATTGAAATGTGAACATAACCTGTATTACCAATAACTTCTGTCAAATTGACATTTGAACATAACCTTTACAATTAAATTCAAAGGTGAACATAACCTCTATTACTAATAACTTCTGTCAAATTGACATTTGAACATAACCTTTACAATTAAATTCAAATGTGAACATAACCTCTACTGCCAATCACTTTCTTCAAATTGACACTTGAACATAACCTTTACAATTAAATTCAAACGTGAACATAACCCTGACATAACCTCTATTACTAATAACTTCTGTCAAATTGACGTTTGAGCATAACCTCTACAATTACATTCAAATGTGAACATAACCTCTATTACTAATAACTTCTGTCAAATTGACATTTGAACATAACCTTTACAATTAAATTCAAATGTGAACATAACCTCTACTGCCAATCACTTTTTTCAAATTGACACTTGAACATAACCTTTACAATTAAATTCAAACGTGAACATAACCCTGACATAAACCTCTATTACTAATAACTTCTGTCAAATTGACGTTTGAACATAACCTCTACAATTACATTCAAATGTGAACATAACCTCTACTGCCAGTAACTTCTGTCAAATTGACATTTGAACATAACCTTTACAATTAAATTCAAATGTAAACATAACGTCTACTGCCAATCACTTTTTTCAAATTGACAGTTGAACATAACCTTTACAATTAAATTCAAACGTGAACATAACCTCTATTACTAATAACTTCTGTCAAATTGACATTTGAACATAACCTTTACAATTAAATTCAAATGTGAACATAACCTCTACTGCCAATCACTTTTTTCAAATTAACACTTGAACATAACCTTTACAATTAAATTCAAACGTGAACATAACCCCTGACATAACCTCTATTACTAATAACTTCTGTCAAATTGACGTTTGAACATAACCTCTACAATTACATTCAAATGTGAACATAACCTCTACTGCCAGTAACTTCTGTCAAATTGACATTTCAACATAACCTTTACAATTAAATTCAAATGTAAACATAACGTCTACTGCCAATCACTTTTTTCAAATTGACACTTGAACATAACCTTTAAATTTAATTCAAACGTGAACATAACCTTATTACTACAATAACTTCTGTCAACATTGGCGTTTGAACTAACCTTCTACAATACATCTCATATGTGAACATAAGCTCTACTGCAAGTAAACTCTGTCAAATTGACGTTTCCCCCCCCAAAAACAAATAAACTTTAACATTAAGATTAAAATGTAAACATAACGTCTACTGCAAGTCAATTTTTTCAAATTGACACTTGAACATAACACTTTACAATTAATTCAACGTGAACTAACCCGACATAAAACCTCTATTAATAATAACTTCTGTCAAATTTGTCGTTTGATATATACCTCCTACAATTTTATTTCTTCAATGTTTGATATTTTTTTATAATTCCTCTACTGCCAGTAACTTCTGTCAAATTGACGTTTCAACATAACCTTTACAATTAAATTCAAATGTAAACATAACCTCTACTGCCAATCACTTTTTTCAAATTGACACTTGAACATAACCTTTACAATTAAATTCAAATGTGAACATAACCTCTACTGCCAGTAACTTCTGTCAAATTGACATTTGAACATAACCTTTACAATTAAATTCAAATGTAAACATAACGTCTACTGCCAATCACTTTTTTCAAATTGACACTTGAACATAACCTTTACAATTAAATTCAAACGTGAACATAACCTCTATTACTAATAACTTCTGTCAAATTGACATTTGAACATAACCTTTACAATTAAATTCAAATGTGAACATAACCTCTACTGCCAATCACTTTTTTCAAATTAACACTTGAACATAACCTTTACAATTAAATTCAAACGTGAACATAACCCCTGACATAACTTCTATTACTAATAACTTCTGTCAAATTGACGTTTGAACATAACCTCTACAATTACATTCAAATGTGAACATAACCTCTACTGCCAGTAACTTCTGTCAAATTGACATTTCAACATAACCTTTACAATTAAATTCAAATGTAAACATAACGTCTACTGCCAATCACTTTTTTCAAATTGACACTTGAACATAACCTTAAAATTAAATTCAAACGTGAACATAACCTCTATTACTAATAACTTCTGTCAAATTGACGTTTGAACATAACCTCTACAATTACATTCAAATGTGAACATAACCTCTACTGCCAGTAACTTCTGTCAAATTGACGTTTCAACATAACCTTTACAATTAAATTCAAATGTAAACATAACGTCTACTGCCAATCACTTTTTTCAAATTGACACTTGAACATAACCTTTACAATTAAATTCAAATGTGAACATAACCTCTACTGCCAGTAACTTCTGTCAAATTGACATTTGAACATAACCTTTACAATTAAATTCAAATGTAAACATAACGTCTACTGCCAATCACTTTTTTCAAATTGACAGTTGAACATAACCTTTACAATTAAATTCAAACGTGAACATAACCTCTATTACTAATAACTTCTGTCAAATTGACATTTGAACATAACCTTTACAATTAAATTCAAATGTGAACATAACCTCTACGCCAATCACTTTTTTCAACAATTTTAACTACTTGAACATAACCTTTACATATTAAATTCAAACGTGAATCATAACCTGACATTAACCTCTATTACTAATAAATCTTCTTGTCAACTGACGTTTGGAACATACCATCTACAATTACCAATTCAATGTGAACATAACCTACTAATGCAGTAACTTAAGTACAAATCTATTAATTAAATTTCTCTAATTAAACTTACCAGTGCTTTGTTCAAATTGACATTTCAACATAACCTTTACAATTAAATTCAAATGTAAACATAACGTCTACTGCCAATCACTTTTTTCAAATTGACACTTGAACATAACCTTTAAATTAAATTCAAACGTGAACATAACCTCTATTACTAATAACTTCTGTCAAATTGACGTTTGAACATAACCTCTACAATTACATTCAAATGTGAACATAACCTCTACTGCCAGTAACTTCTGTCAAATTGACGTTTCAACATAACCTTTACAATTAAATTCAAATGTAAACATAACGTCTACTGCCAATCACTTTTTTCAAATTGACACTTGAACATAACCTTTACAATTAAATTCAAATGTGAACATAACCTCTACTGCCAGTAACTTCTGTCAAATTGACATTTGAACATAACCTTTACAATTAAATTCAAATGTAAACATAACGTCTACTGCCAATCACTTTTTTCAAATTGACACTTGAACATAACCTTTACAATTAAATTCAAACGTGAACATAACCTCTATTACTAATAACTTCTGTCACATTGACATTTGAACATAACCTCTACAATTACATTCAAATGTGAACATAACCTCTACTGCCAGTAATTTCTGTCAAATTGACATTTGAACATTTGAACCATTTTTCTACTATATTTTAAAACATATTAAAACCCCTGCAGCGTGACCATACCAGGGTATCAGAACCTTCAACCATTTGTTATTCTTTGGTTACTTTCAAGTACAGTTCATTCTTTGCCCGAAACTACTCGCATTATGAAAGTAGTTCATATTAAAAGTTTAACGCAACAGTTTTATGAATATTTAGTCCTAACACAACCACATACAAGTACTTACCATGAGAGCTGTACAAAATGTGGCAAATTATTATAAAGGTAGGGAAAAGCTATCCTATATTCAGTTCGAATGGGCTGTCTAATAATAATCTTGTTAATATCGTTAAATTCATTCCAATCCTCATCCCTGCAAAAAAAATTAAGTTCAAGCAAAACGGAATTAACAGGTAACACATCTAGAAAATTTCTTACGCGGGATTACTGTCCTTGATGAGGGGCTCAAACTTAGGGCCACCCGGAATTGCCATGTTAAGAGCCTTCGCTGTGAAGAAACTTTTGGTATCGAATAGGTAAAAGAAATTCGTATCTACTAAATCTGTTAATAGCTGATTGGCCAGGCGATACAAAGTCGCCATCATGGGCAGCTGCAAATTCCACTTGCGGTACGTTGGACCATTAACATGTCTGCAAAATAAAGCAGCATGATATATGTTATATACTTTTATCTGGATGAACTTACTTTGTACCGACAAGTGGCTTGTGATCGTAAAACCATTTAATGACAGGAGCGTCTTCTTCTGTATCTAAGTCTATTTGAATGGCTTCGAGGGGCTCCACGTCTAGCACATTGTCTGCATAATCCAGAGGAGGTTCTTCATCATCAAATGGTGGAAATCGCATGCGCTTAAAGTGTCGGCGATCTCGTTTCTCTCGTCGCATCATTATCCACATTGTGCTGTTGAGGAAAACATTAAATACCGGAACATTTGGTGTACAATTGTTGGTGTCATTAAAATGTAATGAAAAAGTATAACGGAAAGGCAAAAAAACAATAGTAAAACTTACCCCCATTGTGCAATATAGACAGGTTCAATGACCCATGGGATTTCATTGACGAAAGTTATGGCGCCTGTGATGTGATAAAGCACTTGTACATCACGAATTTGTTCCCAGGGCATGGGCATATTTTCTAACAGTTTCATCACAGCGTGTGGCATGTACTTTAAAGCCCTAGAAAATAAATAAAAATAAAAATTATTCGCGTAACAGTTTACAAAATTGGTTTACATAACCTAAAATTCAAAAATAATACTTATGAAAATCTACCATAATCTATAACAAAAAAGGTGTAACATAACCTAAAACATACGAAACACTAATATAACCTAGAACGAACACTAGAAACCCCAACACAACCTAAAAACCCAAGAAACCCCAACATAACCTAGAAACACAAGCAACCTCAACACAACCTAAAAAACAACACACTCCAACTAAACCCAAAAACAAAACAAATACCAAGATAACCTAGAAACACAAGAAACTCAACACAACCTAAATCACAGGAAACCCAAACGCAATTTAAAAACACATAACCTAAAAACAAAAGAAACGCTAACATAACCTAAAAACACAAGAACCCCAGCAGAACTTAAAAATACAAGAAACACCCAAGAAAACAAAAAAAAATACAAAAGCTAATGTAGTGTTAAAATTTACGAAAACCTCTCATAAGCTAAATAATACAAGAAGCCCTAACATACCTAAGAAAAAACCAGAAGGAATCCTAACACAATCTAGAATATCCAAAAACATGAACAATGAAAACTTAATGTAAGCTACAAAAACACAAACACATGAAATCGTTAACAACACATCAAAACCTAAGACAGGCTAAAAAAAATAAGTGGACGCGACTGCCTCCCTGGACTTTCCCATACTGGAAACTGTTCATATCATCTTTATTCAACAGTCGAGTTATTTTCCTCAAAACGGTTGTTCAAGTGCTATCATAAAACCTTGCCTCGTAACGAACAGACTTACAAGGTTTGTAAGAAGTCCCGCCAAATATCTGCGATGCCCCTTAATTTCCTTTTAATATGCAACCAGGCATACTTCATTCTCTACTATATACGTCGCGCGGTCTAACTAGTACCGATCGCTGTTGCTACCGAGGTAAAATTTTCCCTGGAAATTATATTTTGTAGGGCATAAAAAATCGATTTTTTTATTTTCGCGGAAAAAGATTCTTTGACGCAAACAAATAACAACCATTAGAATAAAAAAAATATTTTTAAAAAAGAGGGGGGAGGGGGCCGGTGCGCTTACATATATCCACGAATGTAATATTTCTTTGCATATTCATATGCTCCATTACGTACTGAGCGATTCAGTGAAAACCCCAGCTTCCTATCTTTTTTCGTTTATTAATTAAAGGAGTTTGAAGTTTCAAACTTCCAAGCTTCGTAGAGGGCGCCACAGGAAAATTACGGAGTTCTTCAAAAACATATCGATAGCCCCTTGCGAGGTCTATCGACATATGAAATTTAAAAAAAATTCCTTGGAGCAGTTTTTGAGAAATAATTTTTTGAAAATTTCCAAAATTTTGAAAATTCGTAATTTAGGCCCCTTATAATTTTTCAAAAAACTTTTTATATCACCTCATTTTACCCTTCATATACTATTCAGAAAATAAAAATCATTTGAATCGATTCATCCGTTTTCGAGTAATTGGGCGTTAAACTCAAAATCTTCAAAAAATCATAGCGCCCTTCAGTTTAAAGCTAGCTAGTTCGGCAAAAAACTAACAGATTTGTCTTATGACCCTCTATCGTTATCCGCGATAAAAGTTTCAAAATTGTAATCACGAAAAAAGTGATACCAAAAAAACATGCGTAACTTCCGCTTCCGGTTTCGGATTTTTTTGAAAAGCTTATTTTTTCGATGAATTTTCGATACACCCCCGCATTCCAAAGCGCATCAAAATCGGAGCAATACTTTCGGCTGTAGGAGCGTCACATACGTACGTACCTACGTACGTACATACGTACCCACCCACAGACAGACATTTTTTAAAAACCACTTTTTTGGGTTCCTAGAGGCCCAAAACGGATATTTCCGTTAAAATCTCGATTTCGAAAATTTTCATGAATTCAATAATTACTTACCCTATACTTATAAGGTATGGGAAAGTAAAAAGGCCGGGAACGCGCAAGGGGAAGCGTTGTTGAGTAAGGGATGCGTAGGTGACGTGTCGAGGCGCGGGAATGTGTTTTGGATTATTCATTAATTCTTGGTGAATGTGATTTTACTGTTTAGTTTAGTTTAATGACTGAACACGGGCGAGCGTAAGATTAATTGTTGTAAGTGTAGTAAATAATAAATGTATATAGTGTAGACGCAGTGTTTCATTTTGGGCGATCTGTATTTCGGATTAAATTCGACACCTGAAACACCTTAATTAAAAACTACAGATAACAGTATTCCCCTCCACGGTCAATGCATTTTTGCAATCTTCAAAACATTTTCTCCAATCTTCCCGCGTTAGGTCATTTTTAAATGCGCCAACCGCTTCTTCGGTCGATGTAAAACGTAAACCCCGTAACTTATTCTTTACATGCGGAAATAAAAAGAAATCATTAGGTGCTAGGTCTGGACTATACGGCGAATGACCAATTATTTCAACCTTTTGGGCATTCATATGCTCAGTCCTTCGAGTAGCAGCGTGCGCCCGACCGTTATCTTGATGCAAGATGATTGCTCCTCTTGTGAACGTTTTTCGAGAACATTTTGGAGATCTTGAGACAAACTGTAGCATTTAGCATTAACAGTACGACAATCCTCCAGTGCTACAGTGGAAACATGTCCAGTAAGACCAATATTCTTTTCCGTAACTGCCGTTTCTGGCTGAGAAGCTCGAAAGTTGTCATTTAAGGAAAGTCGACCACGTTGAAATTTACTGTACCACCGCTACCCGGTATCTAAGGAACACGACTTGTCACCAAACACGCGATTGATTTCTTCAAAACAGTCTTTCCGGCTTAAGCCACACGTGAAATTGTAAAAAATCACAGCTCGGTAATGCTCTTTATTCAATTCCATGATTTCTTCGGGAAAGCATTACTTTAAAAATATGTATTTTTAAAACCTTCAAGTATAATTGACAATTTTCACTATAATTAAACTTGTAAACATCTACGTTAAAATGTCAAGCAAAATTTGTTTCTAAATATCACAGCTTGCTAGATAGGCTCAGCGGAAAGAGAACAGCCCTCGTATTAACCTGAGCGACGCCAACGATATCTATTAGTTCATGGTGTTAAGTAACGGGTATATATTTGGAAATTTCGAACAAATTACATTACAGTGAGTCGTGTACATTGTTACAATAATGATTTATTGTATGATGTAGTACATAATATTAAGTACTCAGTACGACATGATCTACCATTATAAAAATTATTAATTGTAAAGAACGGTAGAGAATCGGAGTAAATGGTATCGCATTGTAGAACAGGCTAAAGCCCATAAAGGGTTGAAACGTTGAAGAAATAAGTAAGTGAGTAATATTAAGTTGTAACACATCATTGTAACAATCCATGTTTTGGAGACATGTAATTACATATTTTGTTACATACTGAAAATACAGGATGCTATATATGTATTTCTTCTTCTTCTTTTTCTTCTTCTTCTTCTTTATTAGTCCGTCGACATCCATTGTTGGATATAGGCCTCCCCTGTTGACTTCCAGCTTAACACATAGTACAGTGATAGGGGAACACGTGGCAAGATTAAACAAGTTTTGCTTTAATTTTACGTTATATTTATATTAACTTTCAAGTACACATAACAGAAAAAAATGAGAGAGAAAAAGAGATGCGCTTTCGCTTTGCTCGGTCTGTGTGCACTTAAATTTCATTGGAAAAAAAATACGCAAATGCAATTAGCTGCATACAGACCTTTACCTTTCGTGGGTGATGTTCGGGGAAAACAAATACACGCGACGGGCAAATATAAATTTACAGTTTACTTTTCGCTGATTGGTTCGGATTCAGGGATAATCGTAGTATACACGAATGAACGCAGTTTAGGCTTGTTGTTGTTGTTGTGGATGTTTTTATTTTTGGATTCCGAGCGTTAGTTCCCTCGGAAACGCAGTCCAAAGTTTCAGGGTAGTAAATGTTTTGGAGCATTTATGGAATGAATAGGCGGCATTGGTTGACCATACGTTGGCGTAAACATTTAATTGTTTTTTTTACGTCAGCATTCCGCCGTATTTCATAGTTGTTGTTTTCTTTGAACATTTAAAATGGTTTATTCGATTTCAGAAAGAGTTGAAATAATTAGGGTTTTATCTAAAAACCATGAAAGTGCCGCCAGCAGAGGCACTGAATTGTTCTACCAGCAACATACAGATAAGCATGTGAATCGCAAGTATGTCTTGGAGTTAGTGAAAAAATGTCGGGAGACTGGATCTGTTAAAAATAAAAAGCGAAATGTTGAAAATCCCGTAAGAAATGAAGCAGTGGTAGTCGCGGTGTTGGGCTACGTTGTTGTTGGTCCTGAGTTGAGTACAAGGCAAATGGCTCGGGTATTAATCTAACCATTATTCAACAAATTTTGAAATATCACAAGTTTTATCTCTACATGAGAAGATATCATCATCATCATTATCATGATCCTCGTTTGTACCGCTTGCGCAATGTCGAGGCGGTGTGAGGCAAAGCTAAGCTATTTTGTGCTATGCACAACAGGGCCCGACTCTGCGGGTTACCGCGCTTGGCTTGCCTGTTGTGTGTGAATGTTTTTGTTTATGGTCGTGTTACTCCGCTAATGTGACCGTAATACAAAGAGTGCCATTAATTTTATCCCCAATGGCAAATGGAGACCGGGACCCAGTATCGATCATCCAGGGAATTAGAAAAATTTCCAACCCTGGAGAGATTCGAACCGGGAAGCGTTTGGACTATTACATCCGAAGTTTGGCTCTCCTGCCACTGAACCATCCCCGCCCTTACAAGTTTCATTTGCTACAAAAATTTAATGAAGGTGACCTTGACAGGTGTTTGCAATTTTGTGAGACTATAAGTGGCCGGGCGACAAATAATCCAAATATTCTTTTTAACCGTCTGTTTTTTCGACGAATGCACTTTTTTCGTAAATGAAACAGTCAATTGCCATAACTTCGCTATTGGTCAGATTCTAATCCGAGAATATATCACGAAACACTTATATTCAATACCCTGAAATATTAAATGTTTGATCTGGCATTTTTGGTGATTGCCTCGTGTCGTTTGTCCTTTTTTCTTACCTGGTCATTTGACTGGACAGGTGTACTTGGAACGGTTACAAGACAACATTGATTCAATGTTAACTGCTATTATTTGATATTCCAACAGGACGGAGTATTTGGATCGAAGGTTTTCTGGCCAATAGATTGAAAGAAGGGGCCCTATTGAATGGCTTGCAACTTGCAAGGCAGCCAGGTTTCTTTTTGTGGGTTCACTTAAAAAGTAAAATTTCCGCAACCCAACCCGATTCTTTACAAGATTTACAATTTATAATAAACGAAGACCGTCTAATCACTCCACAAATGTTTCTTAATGTCTGACGACATTTTAAACAAAATCTTTATTATTGTATAGCCGCTGGTAATGCTCATTTAGAACATTTACTACTCTGAAACTTTGGACATCATTTCCGCAAGAACTAATATTTGTCATCCAAAAATAAAAACGCTACTATGAAGCAAATTTATCGAGCTTTCAAATGACAGGTCTGTTGACAGCCCTTGCAATTTAATATGTTTGAAAAAAACGTCATCCCAATTTTAGGGTTGAAGATAGCAGAATGGAAATAGTCATATTACATGTCCCGTGGCAAATTAATTTGGCGTGTTCGGGCGGTTTTCGAAGAATTGCGGTTTAGCGTCACAAAACACGCCTGGTTCGTTTATAGTGGGCCATTCTGTATAAATAGTATTTAAGGTGAAATGTTTGAAAATATTGTATGAAGTAGCTTGAGGTTGAAGACGAATTAAAGATTCTAGGTTACTTAAATACAAGTTGTCCTACGACGTGAGGTCACTACTCCGTGTACGTAATCTTTAGACCAAATATAGTTAAAAATTCTAATAAAGTTATGCCCTAAAGCAAACCGCTCTCAAACTACAGAGTGTTACATTATTATTTATTAAATAATTACAATTTCAGAAAAGCCAATTTTTATTTCTATTTTAGTTTAAATTCACTTTAAAGATTGTTCAAAATGGCCACCGTTGCTCTCGAGACACATTCTGGCTCTTCTTAAGGGAGATCTGGTTGCCCTATGTAACATATCATTGATATTTCTAATTAGTTTTGCTGCTTCAAAATGCGTCTTCTACCCGTTGATTCCAAAATTGTCTTACAAATAACGCAAAGTGCGCAGGGGCACCATCGTGCTGGTACCACATACCATGTCTGATCGCCAGAGGAATGTCATCTAACAATCCTCCCAAATTATCATCTAGAAAATTTAAATATCTGGTTCTCAAAAACGAATGTTGGACCAATGAGCATACTATTAAAAATTCCACCCCAGATATTCACTGAAAACCTATGTTGATAATTTGACACTGTGATATCGTGTGAATTCCCTAAATCCCAAGAGTGGCTGTTCTTCCTAGAGTGGCTGTTCTTCCTGTTCATTAATCCATTCCTTGTAAATGTTGCCTTATCCGTGAATAAAATTCTAATACGTAGGTTTCTATTTTGAATGATCCAGCGGCAAAATCTGTGGGTAAGAGGACTTGAACAGGCTGGATATGAAATGGCTATAAACCACCACGTTTTAATGTTCTCCAAACTCGCATTTGTGGTACATTAACTTGTGCAGATACACGACGAACAGAGGTGCTGGGATTATTATCAATTTCTCGCAGGATGTTGTCCTCATTGTCTGTTCACTTGCTGTATTGGACGCTCAGTCGACGGTTTCAGGAAAGTTCCGTGTTCACGTAGATGGTTGTGCACTCGGAAAATTCGTCTGTCTGGTAGTCGCCGATTGGAAACCTCACCCCATATTCTCGAGCAGCTGCTACTGAGTTTCCATCACACAAACCATACATGTAATGGATATCGGTGTACCCTCGCGTTGTAAAAGTAAACATTACAGGTTTACAAATGCGGGTAAACTTCTGGACCCGACAAGACAAGCATCTTTCTTAAGGTTTTTCGGTGCGCTAAATTCGAATCCGTTGTTGGTTTTTCGAGATTGGCTTTACGAGTGAAACAATGTGTCAAATCTTGGCAAAGATCAAATACAATGAACACGAATGAAAAATTTGTGGCGATTTAAATGTTCGGAACAATAAGAACATCAATTGTAATTAAATCTAAAACATTGATTGATTTACGTATTATTAAACAGGTGATTGGTCTCCTATCTGGGATGCAATCGGGATTCACAAAATATTGCTGCTTTCTCTGTCTCTGGGATAGTTGTGCAACTGAGCATCATCATAAGAGAAAACATTGGCTTAGACGTTGTACTTTTTAGCCCGGAAAAGAAAATGTCTCTGCTACACCACTTGTTGATCCAAAAACGTTTTACTGCCACCTCTACACGTCAAACTTGGTTTTATAAAGAACTTCATCAAAGCGTTCGACCATGAAGTTCCGGCTTTCCAGTATTTAACCAAGCTCTTTCACAAAATTTCATACGCGAAAATCAAAGAACGTGTATTTATCGGACTTGACATTAGAAAGCTGATGGACGACAACAATTTTCCAAAGTGTTTGAAGGCCGACAAAGCAGCAGCATGGGCATCTTTTAAAAGTGTTGGTCATAACTTTCTCGGCAAATGACTATCCTTGGATTTCAAACAAATTAAGCCAATTTTTGAAAAATTGTCCCAAGATTGGAGCTCGAATGTCTTTAAGGATTCATTTCCTGCATTACCATCACCAAGATTTGATGAGAATCCAGATACGCTACCAAGGATTCTGGGACGAGGGCATGATGAGCGACTTATATTGGACTTTAATGCGTGAAACGGACCCCCAACAATACACACGACTCAGTTCTACTGCATTTCACTTCTGATATGTCACTTTTTTTAAATAAAATAGTCATAAACGGTAGAATATTGTATTGTTATTTTCAAATTTGCCGCTACACTTGAATTAATTCCGTAATTTGTTTGCCGCTTCGTGGGAATGAATAACGTATGCATTTTAATTGCAGTCTTATTTTGGGTTACCATTTCGCTTGTTTTGTCTTTCGAAGTTTGAGATATGTTAACAGTTTCTTTGTGTCAAAATTGCAGATTCTTGTTTTTCCGCGCTCGACCTCGGACTGTTCCCAGAATTCACATGTCCCTTATTCTAGAATATTTCATAATGTTTCGTAATGTGGTGCAATGTTTTTGGAGAATCGAGATACCCATTCCGTTTTTACGTCAGTCGATCTTCCACCTGTCTCGGCTCCGGACCTTCCCAAAATTACATCTCTGGGGGAGGGCCGTAATTATATCAAGTGCTGCAGGGGCGGCTTTCGGGTTTTTCTTTCGAGGGGTATCCGTTATATGTGTTCCGTTTCGCTGTTTTACCAAGGGGTAATAAACAGACCATCGGCTACTGCCGGATTTAATAGGAAGCACTGGATTTAACCCAAACAAAAGGCAATTCTTTGCGAATTGGCCCATCGCCGTTCGGCGGATGAATGTCGAAGCCCAGCGCCGGTCTTGTTGCTGCTGCTACTATCGTTTAACATATTTTTTATTATACTTATATGAAAACACCTTGTTTTCATCTGTTTTTACAAAGACGTAAAGGTGGCATTTTCAGAACAGCGCACGTAAAATTTTTACTGATCTCCGTTTTTTTTTGCGTGCGCTAAATGCCGATAATAAATATATCGTTGCTATGGAAATGTTAAATCTCCGTTTTTTTTTGCGTGCGCTAAATGCCGATAATAAATATATCGTTGCTATGGAAATGTTAATCATGTTTGGTACTATTACGATATATTATGATTACTTTGAAAATAAAATGTTCTAAATTTACTTTTTATCCTTTTTTGCGTTGTTTTTAGATAAGTATAATAAAAAGTATCGTTCATTACACGTCCGGAAATGGATTTTTCCGTGCTTGCATGACTTCCCGTGTTCGGCTTCGCCTCACACGAGAATTTGTCACGCGCGCACGGAAAAATCCTTATTTCCAGACTCCTAATGAAATATACTATTCCTGCTTTTGTAAATCAACCCTCCAAAGTTGTGCCTGCCTCGCAGCGAAATTCAAGGTAAAAACAGTTTTGTGTTGTGGCAAAGAAACCTTTTTTTTGCTCGCGTTAACTTGCAGACTTCAAATTTAACTTCACGCAATCACAAGAAAAAAGGACCTTCAGTCGCCATATGTGTTGTTAATTTGTTTTATAATAAAACTACTAGATTATACTCTATTTTTGTGAACTTCAGCGTCATTGGTGTTTCGTAGCTGATTGCAGAACGTAAATCTCGTTGCACCAGTGGCGACGAGTCCACTTCTCTGAACGTTCAAGAATGTTAACCATGTAATTCAAACTTTTTGCGTTATAACTTGTGTCATTTTATTGTATTGTCAAATTTTAACTATTTTATCATATGTGTTTTAAAGTTTACTGTCTCTTATTGTGTCTTTTGTACTTGTTGGTGTAAGAATTTTGCAAGCTTTAAAGATATGGGAGGAGGCACAATCACGGTAAGTTCCGTTCCCGTAAGCTGTTGGCTTCTCGGCCTTCCACGAGGACCTACAATCAGCTGGATTTGGAAGGTGGCGCCCACTTATTTTGACTAGCCCTGTACACAACTAAAGATTTTCTCCCATAAGCGATTTTCACGAACTCCCCCTACTCCTCTGAGCTAAGCTGTAGGCCTTTTCCATCCGTTTGTTTACGGGTCGTCGAAAAGGCTCGATTGGCCCGTAACAATATCGTAAAAAATTGTTATATTGATTATTATGAAAACTAGAGCCAATCAAGAAAAACGGGATGCGGATTCATATTCAGCGTCGCAAATTACCTTAGAAACACTTTTTGGTTGCGCGGGTTCAAAACTGTGTACTTATACTTGTGTTATCAACACTGTTAATAAGCGCAAGCAGAGAAATCAACTTTAAGGTGCTTTACTGTTTGACATAAAAGTAAATAATATCATTTCCACAGTAACGAAGATAGTTTGTATCATATACCACTTAATATCATTTATTGTTTCGGCTGCTTCAGTGTTTAGCTAAAACTTTTTTAAAAGTTGATTTAGAAAAACGACCACTATTTAGTTTCTACTTCTTTTTACTTCTCCTACAGGTAGATGAAGTAGTGACCTCACGTCATGGGACACCCTGTATATGTAATTGTAAGTTCTGCACTTACTTAGTCCTTGTAAGCAAATTGTAAGTCACTGAGAGTGTTCCAAATTTGAGCTCATCTTTCATAGGTATCTTAAAAACTGTAGACCACTTTGTTTACATTGAAAGGGTTTAGTAAACTAACCTTATAATGGAGGATACATAGGTACATGTACCTATACATTTCACGAAAGCGGTATTTCGCACCATTTTGAGAGACCAAATATACATTTGAAACAAACTATATAAACATTTAGATTAGTATATTTACATATCTCTTAAAACAAGTTTGTAAACTAGCTTTAAAACTGTTGCTTTGCTCTACTATCAGTTTATTTTTACTTTTGTTTTCTCTTGATACCATAGTTGCAGTATAATTTATTTTATTATGAGTTAATCGAATTCTATCACTTAGTTGTTTATTAAATTGCTACATTTTTAATCACATGGTTTGCAGATACATGAAACGAAGAATTACCTATCAAGAAAAATGATAAAATTATTACGATGTGGCTCTTGAAATAACAAGAAAATGTGGCAGGTAGTATGAATATTGAATTATCAAAACATATTTCTAACATATGTTTATTATCTATTTGAATTTTAAGGTAAAACTATTCCTGATAGTCATTACTTAAATCAAAGGCTCCTAAACTTTTTGAACGGTGAACCATATAATGATATTGAAAACACTAGGATAAGCAATAGTAAAAAAATAAAGGATAACAAAAAAATTAGCAGAATATGCAGAACAGCAATTCCACAAGTGTTAAATTCAATATTTGGTATAAAATTAAAAATACAAATCTTTAAAATGGCTTTCAAATGATCAATGACAAAGCTTAAGTGTTTTTTTTTTATTTAACAAACTTTATTCTAAGGAATGCTTGCACTTGGAAGTGCCAGTACTTCTGGGTATCAAAATCATTGATCTTTTAAAACTATTAATATTACTACAACTACTTTTTAGTGTTTTTTGAATGCAGATCTCTTACTTTTAATTGCATATCTGGTTCTACATTATCCGTATAAATAAACTGGTACTATAAAAAATAAAATATATTAAAACACAGAAGTATCTTTATATAAGTATTAATCATTGAAATTAAAACAGAATATTAATGTTCATCAGCAGCATGTATGTATGGGGGTGGGATAAAAGCCATTTAGGGACCAGATCCGACCTGCAGTTTGAGGACCCCTGGATTAATGAACAAAGATGAAAGTCTACATTTATAAAATTTATTAATTTTAGTTTACATATGCGTAGGTGCCCATACTAGGAAACTACAAACACATATAAAATTTAATCTTACACTACTAGCATATTACAAACAAAAATAAATACACAACTTGATAAGCATCAGAAAATTAAATAAATTTAAGTATGAATGAAATTTTCTTACATTTAGCTACAAAGAAGCACCAAGAAGCCTAAGATAGCAAAATCTACCTTTCTTAAGTTTTAAGTATCACATCATTCTAACCTCTCTCACAAATTATATCAACTACGCTTGGCTCCATAAGGACGGGTTCTAAACAGCGATGAACTGCAGATCCTAGTATTTCATCCAGCAGAAAATGTACCAGGCTAAGAATTTCAAATTCACACAAATGATTAAAAAACAGGTTAATATTAAAAACTTACTTTTCATCTGCTACAAAGCGCCAGAGGTATAACTGCAAATAGTGTGTATCCACTTGAATCTGTTGTAACCCATATTTGCTGAAGGTTTTCAGGCGAACACATTCCATAAAAGTCTGTAGAAAATACAGGCCAATAAGACAAACAGAATTGCATCGCAGAAAATATCAAACATTTTGAAAACAATATTAATTCTTCAAGCAACTGTTAAAATGATGTTTAAACAAAACAGAATTGCATTTGCATAGCAATAAACCCAACAGAGTGTGATAAAATTTGTGATACAGGATAACAGACTGGTAAACAAACATGTAATTAGCAAATAAATATACTTGAAAGTTTAACAGACCTTTAGACTTATCTTAATGATTCCAGTGAGAATGGAAACTTTGCTGAATTCTACTGTGGAAAATATTTCAATTCTTTCGCTGAATAGTTTATGTATGTTTGATACTAGGGTAGAGTCGAGATGATTAGGAGTGTAACTGGACCAATTTGAACGATACTGATGTCTTGATACCGATATGCTGAAACAATAATCAGTATAAAATAAGTATATTAAAGTTTATGACTTTAAAACTGTTTAAACGTACAAAAAAATAATTATACCTAAAGTTTTTCAGTTATTTTATGGAAAAGATTCTTTTTAATAGACAACCCTATGTACAAGTGTAAATGAATCTAGTCCTTAGATCATACACATTTACATGGATAATACTACTCCATAAGAAACTAGATACGTCACTGTTGTAAGGATCCCAACAAACTTTTTTTTATCTGTCTCTTTTGCCGTTGCATGACATCCAATAATGTTGTTTCACTTGTACCCTTTTCAATATTGGCGCTCGTCCAGTTGCTGTTGACGTATGGCGGGAATTACACAAATTAAACTGTCAGTGAGAAAAGTCACAAGAACAGCGCATAACATGCAAATGTGGAAACGTTTTGTGTTATTGAAATCTTTAATTTTGATCTAAAATGGTGCGAAATTGCATTATTTGCAGTGCTCCTCAATCAAGGAATTGTTTGTTTTCATTTCCGTAGACGTAGGTAGAGTGTTTATACTTCAAAAAAGAATAATTCGAATGATGTTCGACCTTTCACCAAGAGAACATTGCCGACCAATTTTTCAGAATAATCGTATACTAACGTTAACATCCATATTTATACAAAAGGGCGTCCTGTATGTAAGAAAGAACCCTAAGAACTTCCCTCTTGTAAATGATAATCACACTTACAGCACCAGATCCTGTAATAACCTTCAGATAGGTTACTATAATTTAAGCTTCTACAAAAAGTCTCCAAGATACTGCTGTACCTCTCTGTATAATAACCTGCCTAGAAATCTTAAAAATATCATAAATGAAAAGACGTTTGATGGACAGTTCAAAACTTTTTTAACGGAAAATGCCTTCTATACTTTAGAAGAGTATTTAAACCTTAGAAATAAATAAACATTATATTAGATTACTGTATTTTTTACTTTATTATTTATTTAATAAATATTTGACAGTTATAGAGGCGTCAAATAATTAATTTTGAAAAATGGTAAGAATGGTTTTGTCGCAAGATTTAAAAGACTACGATAATTGCACTGGTTTATATTAGTTACATTTAGTACATATTTAAATTTCCCGCCGCACAACACGCGTGAGCGCATGCGTAGATGGCATAAGGGTACAGAGAAAGATGGTAGATATGATTTATTGGTATTAGGAAGAGAAGGAACAAAAATAGTTTGTCTGTGATATCTTTACAACACACTTTACAATCTGTTGTCATATCCATGTAAATGTGTATGATCTAAGATCTAGTCTTACATATTTTGTTTAATGTATTTATACATATACAGGGTATCAATTTAAAAACGTACAATGTTTTAAAATTATATCTTTGGAAGTAAACGAGGTATTGAAAATTTCCTTGACACGATTTCTACAACACGGAGGGGGAATCATAATGACTCATAAAGTAACCTTTCCTATTCAACCCTTTAGGCTCTAGGTACCCTCCAAAAAATTTTCAAATGGTAACATCCACAAATGATGAAGATTGGTACATGGAATGTGCAAAGTATAAAGAGAAAAGTGGAAGAAATGATGAAACAAAAAATAGAAATTTTAGGAATTACAGAAGCTAAGGTAAAGGTAAAGGAATGGAGAGAATAAATAAAGGATATTGGCTAATATGGTCGAGAAGAGATGAGAAAGAAAGAGCAAAGGAAGTAGTAGGAATAATAATAGCACCAAACAGAATGAAAGATATAACTACGGAAAAATGTGTAAGCGAAAGAATAATAATGGTATAAATAAAACTAACAAACAGGAGAAACATGGACAATAATAACAGCATATTGAATAAATGTAAACGAGTAAACGATGAAGCAAACAAAGAACAATAAGAAAAATTCTTCAACGCATTGCGTTATGTAATGCCAAAAGTTTTTACACGTCCAATCTAGAAATATAAGGTGGAAAACAATCCGATGGACCATTTGCGGCCTCTAATACCCCAACAGATATTGTAAAGCGTCTAGTCACTCCGATAGAAAACTCAAACCGGAATTTGACCAACGATAATTGGTACACAAGTGTACCACTCGCTGATTATTTGCTTACGAAAAAACTAACAGTTTTGGGCACAATGAAGAAAAACAAATCTGACATCCCACAAGAATTCTTGCCAAATAAAAGCAGGGCTGATGGATCCACTCTTTTTGGTTTCCAAAAGGACAATATGGTGGTTTCCTATGTACCTCGGAAAAATAAATCTGTAATATTACTCTCAACACTACATAACGACAACGAAATGAATCCCGACACCAAAAAGCCTCAGGTTATACTGGACCACAACGAAACCAAAGGCGGAGTGGATATTGTAGACAAAATGTGTGCCGCTTAATCGGTCTCTACAATAACAAAGACATGGCCGTGTGTAGTTTTCTACAGTCTGATGAATATTGGCGGCATAAAGGCTCAAATTTTATACAAATTTGCCTATCCAGCAAAAGAGCCTGAGGATCGAAGAGTTTTCTTGAAAAATTTGGCATTCAGCTTGATGAAAGGGCATCTTATCTTCAGATCAAATCTCAGACATTTACCTTAAGATATAAGTGCTATTCTCAAAGTGAATTACGATCGGGGTGTTGAACCGATAACAGAAGAAGAAAAAAGAAACCCTCCAAAACACGGTGTGTATCGGTCATGTGCATTGGGGAAGAAAAGATCCTCAGCATCAATGAAGGGTTACCATTGCCAGTCGTTTACATACAAGAACCATTCTGCAGTTGAGGTAGTTTGCAACAATTGTAAGGATGAGAATGCTGATTCTGACCAATAGGTCGATGAAATATTTTGTTTTGAAATATTTACATTTTTGAGGTGTTGCTTAGTTTTTTATTCACGAGAATCAAATATATTTTTTTTTAAGTACCGTAAAATCCCATAACTTCGGACAGTGGGATAAGTTCGGACAAAATGATCACAGATTAATTATACGTTCATAAGTATATGGCGTCATCTAACAGGTCTTTTCTTAACTAGACATAGGTCGCAGTACCCTATCCAGGCACGGATTTTACAGATGGTATTCATTTGTTGATACACATTAACAGAACAAAATCAGACAACTTTGATCATTAGAATACTTTGTTTTTGTTGGGCGAAATACTTCTTACGGTGAGTAAAACAGTTTTTGTGTTTTTTTGAATGTAATGTTTATCACTAGTAGTTTGAAGAGTTGCAAATATGCCCTGAAATTTGTGTTATAATATTGTGCATTAGTAATTCGGAATTGGCGGGAAAAAAAAATGTTGCACTTACAGTCGGTAAGTTCGGACACCCAATAATGTAATGTTTTACGTTAGTTACAGGTAGATTATGGCGCCAGCGAAAGCAAATAAACGAAGAAGAGGACGTTACTATAATTACGATGATGATCGTTTAGAACAGGCGCTGGAATGCGTGGCACGCAATCAGTTATCTGTACGGGAAGCATGGAGCAAAAAATGGTAGACCTGCTACTTTAAACAATATAGATGAAAAAAATCTTGTTGATATTGGTGGCAGCCAAATGGGGATACCCACTAATGGGCACTGACGTAAAAACTATAGTCAAGAGCTATTTAGAACGACTGGGCAAAATTGAAAAGCGATTCAAAAATAACATGCCCAGTCCGCAATGGCTACGATCATTTATGGTTCGCCATAAAAATATTTTGTCTGCCAGACTAAGTGAGAATATAAAGCGTGCTAGAGCCGCAGTTTCAAAACAAATTGTCGATGAATATTTTGACAACCTAACTACTACTTTACAGGATGTACCTGCAACTTACGTCGTTAATTACGACGAAACAAATATGACGAATGACCCTGGCCAACAAAAGGTGCGTGTAAGAAGGGGCGCGAAACATACGAATATGGTTCTTGACACCTCAAAAAGTAGCACTTCAGTTATGTTTGCCGTAAGCGCCGATGGTAACCGACTACCAATTTATATAGTTTACAAGTCTTGTCACCTGCATGATACATGGACACAGAATGGTCCTAAAGGCGCATTTTATAATAGTAGTTCTAGCGAGTGGTTCGATTCATGCATATTTGAAGATTGGTTTGAAAAAGTAGAACTAAAATATTTCAAGAGCTTGCCGCTCGGAAAAAGAGTCCTAATTGGAGACAATTTAGCTAGCCACACTTCCATCAGGGTCATTAATTTGTGCCATGAGCATAACATACAATTTGTCTTGTTACCTGCCAACGCAACACATCTCTGCCAGCCCCTGGACCCCCCTTACTTCAGGCCTCTAAAAATGGCCTGGAAAAGCACACTTTTGGAGTGGAAAGAACGACATCGAGGAGCTGTCCCAAAAGAATATTTTCCCCAACTTTTAAAAGACACAATGCTATCATTGAAAGAATCTGAAAACAAAAATATTCAAGCAGGCTTTCGAGCATGCGGAATTTTTCCATTGGACCGAAGCCAAGTATTAAAACGCATTCCAGATGGAGAACGCCAAGAAAACAACGGGCCAGCTTGTTGTGCCACTTTTGAAGAACACATAATAGTCCAGTCAATAGGGAGTAAAAAAGGCCTTTAGCCTACAAAAGGTGGGGTAGTAATAATTTTGACGTATGTTATTTAGTTCCGGGCCCCGATGAAAAATCTAAGTTTTCGGCCTTAGGGGGGGTCGGCGCGGTCCGCCATTTGGATTAAAGGTACAAAAAATTTGTTTTTCCAAAATAATTCCTCAACGGTTGATCCTACGACAAAAATGTCTGATACAAATTTGGAGAAGACTAAATTCCTTACATTTTTTGTATGAACACTTTTTTTGTAACTCTGATATGTAACGAGTTACAGCGGCGCAAACGTGAATATTCTTCCAAAAAATCGTCCAACTTAATCTTTTCACGGTAAATTTAGTAAAAATGATGATATTAATAATATTATCGTTTATATAAAACATTGTAAATGTGTATATAAAATTGTAAAAATGATAATATTAATAATATTATTAACATCACAATAACATTATATAGCGAAATCTACTACAGATTGAAGTTATTTTTCTTGTTACGTATACATTTTTTTACTGCCACTGCCACGAGATGAAGGACTACTTTAGATTCGAACTTGCTCCATTTCCTTTGTCGCTTTTTTTCGGAAGACGGAATGCGCAAAGGCACGAAATCTTTGTTGTATGCTGTATTCACACCATTGTCAGAAGGCGTAGAACTCGGAGATAACAGAATAAATGTTGTGGATGGAGGGTATCTTTTACATAAAGTTGTATGGCATCGTAATGATTCTTTCAGGTCAATTTATGAGAAGTACGTTCAATATGTACGAAATCACTACGATTCAAATGCAGTCGTTGTTTTCGATGGATATCTATCTGATGGTGACAAGAAAAATACGAAGGGCGCAGAAAGACTTCGCCGAACGAAGAAGCAGATGTCTGCGGAAGTTTTTATCGATGAGACGATGATGGTTCAAGTTTCTCAAGAACGATTTTTGGCCAATGAAAAAAAATAAAGCCCGTCTGATTTCCATGCTGACAAAAAAAATCGAATATGCTGCTTTTCCTGTTAAGCAGGCTGAAGAAGATGCTGATGTCTTGATTGTCAACACAGCGGTTTCCTTCTACTCAAAATTCGACGCTGTTTTTATCGTTGGCGATGACGTCGATCTTTTAGTTCTGCTGACAGCATTAGGATCATCCAAAACCAACATCTACCTTCGCAAACCGGGGAGAGGCAAAACTGCTGAAAGAGTGTATTCCGCGAATAGTTTGAAAGTGAAAGAAGCAGCCAAAAACATCCTGTTTTTACATGCGGTTAGCGGTTGTGACACTACATAATTCCTTTTCAACCAAGGAAAAACAAATTTTTTTTCGCTTGTCCAAAAAAACAAAGGACTCACTGCCGTCAACATGGCAACGTGGCAACATGGAAAAAGAAACCTTGGAAGAACTCCGCTACCAACGTTTCGCAACATCGACAATAAAAATCAAATTCAATCTAGCTTCTTTACCAATAACGACGGACGCTGCACGGTACCATGAGTTTAGGACCTACCACCAAGTCAAAAAATGGTGCGGAATCCAAAAAAATCCATCCGGCTGGGGCTGGAAACTCGGTACCATTGGGCTGAGTCCAGTACCAATGTCAGAGAAGCCTGCCCCAGATACCTTATTAAACGTCGTTTAATGTAATTGCAAAAAGGGATGCGGTGGAGCATGTGGCTGCAGGAAAGGTGGGTTGAAGTGCTCTGTTATATGCGGATTCTGCAATGGTGAATCATGCGAGAATGCATCAGAGGTCATCATCGAGAGCGAGACGAAGATGAGGCAATGACGTGGATGGAGGCCCAGATTCTTAGTGCGGAAAATCGGTTAGAGGATCACACTAACGACGACAATTCTGAAGACATCAACATACACCGCCCAGACCATAAAAAAAAAAGAAATAATATAAACATACTCGATGACATAAATTACGGAATACAAGCCGTACCCACTCAATTGCAAAAAAAGAACATCTGTGGTTTAGGCCTACTGGGGATACCACAATTTAAAAAAAACACTCTGTTTACTCTACGTAGTGGTGGTGTGCCAATGAGTTGATTTTGAATTCACAAAATTATCATAATTATGTAAAGAATAGCTCCAAATGATTTCCTAAAATGAGAAAAACGAGGAGTTGGACGATTGTTTGGAAGAATCTTCACGTTTCCACCGCTGTAACTCGTTGCACATCAGACAAAAAAAGTGTTGATACAAAAAATGTAGGGAATTTAGTTTTCTTCAAATTTGTATGAGACATTTTTGTCGTAGGATCAACCGTTGAGAAACTATTTTGAAAAACCCAATTTTTTGTACCTTTAATCCAAGATGGCGGACCGCGCCGACCCACCCCAAGGTCGAAAACTTGGATTTTTCATCGGGACCCGGAACTAAATAACATATGTCAAAATTATTATTACCCCACCTTTTGTAGGCTAAAAACCCCTATTGACTGGACTATAAGTCAATCTAGACAATCAGATACAGCTCCAAAACACCAACGACGTAAACGTCTACGAGTAGAAGCCGGCAAAGCAGTGACTGCACCAGATTTAAATCCTGCTGAAGTTCCCTACCCAGAACCAGACGAAGAAATTGAGGAGGAGTTGGGTTTAGAACGCAACAATGAAGAGTTGGGTTTAGAAACAGACAATGAAGAAAATTTGGCTTTAATGAAAAGTGCTCAGTCTGAAGTTGACGGCAGTGATGAGTTAGAAGCAGCAGCCGATATTAGACAAAAAAGTGAACAGGTGACGTT
The DNA here is from genome assembly GCA_014611495.1 of Limonius californicus. Taxonomy (NCBI): domain Eukaryota; kingdom Metazoa; phylum Arthropoda; class Insecta; order Coleoptera; family Elateridae; genus Limonius; species Limonius californicus. The sequence continues at coordinate 40,386 of JABXWE010000932.1, read as the reverse complement.
CGAAAATAAATGTTTACCAGTGGTGGGAGACTTTATTGTCTGCAAGTTTATTTACAACGCAGACACAAAAAAAGAAACATTAAAAGAATTTGTGTCCAAGGTCGTAGCTCTAAAATGGGAGAAGATTTTGAAGTTAGCTGCTTAAGGGAGAAATCAAAATTTATTTACGTATTTCCACAGGTCGAAGATTTAAACGTTATTTCGCCGCATCAGGTATGTTCCATTTTAGCCCCGCCCCAGGTTTTCAGGGGCAAATTTGTATTTACATCTGGAATTAAGACTGACTAGTTGTTTGTTTATCAAATAAGAATAATACTGAAGTTTTTATTTGTATCGTATTTCTGTTTCTGCAATAGCTTGAAATAAACATTTATTTTGGTTTGTTTCAGTTTTTTATTTCACCTTTTTTGTTCCAAAATCTTGTGAGCGGGAGTTTTTTTTTGTTCGTTAATGTCCGAAATTAATAAGAGAGCATTGAAAGTGTCTGAATAAGTAATAAGGGTATGAAATACATACAAATCTAGGTGTCCGAAGTTAGTGGTTTTCGTTGATAAGTTCGGACACCTACAAAAATATTTTTTTTAAAATTTTGTAATGAAATCCGGATATGTGTTGGTAATGCATCTTGTTGCTTCATGTCTACTGGCATTACATTCTAAGGCGGAACAATAATGGTGTTCACAAACTACGTTACAATTATCAAATTATTCCAACACTGTCGTAAGTTATGAAATTTCACGGTACTGTCATATATCATTTTTCATATCCTCACAGCAATTTCCAAACATTTATGTAAAGAAAACACCATTTACATGAAGATGTTACACATGACGTAAAATTTACGACAAGCGCCCGCTCAAGGGAAATTACACAGCGCGCCCGCTGGAAGGTTAACAAAGATTTGGTGAACTAATTTAGGACATACTTGTTCAGACTGGCAGCCTATTGCAACTACATTTTGTAACTTTTACCTGTGTGTTTTTCTACTGGAATCACTACTGTGTTCTGTAGCAGTGCCTTGGTCTTCATACAGTTGAGCAACAGTAGAATCAATAGATGCCATATCTTCTACCACCCTTTTCATTACAGCTCTCACTGTTCGGGGTTCTATGGTGTGTAACCAATCTCTTGTTTCCACACTTTTACGTAACATCTGAAAAGTTACATTTTCTGTTTTTTTTTCTAAATACAATTTTGTTACACAAAGTAAAATAATACCTGCGATATATTTAGTCCTTGAATTCTTACATAATAATTTAGCAATTCTTGTGCAGACTCTTGCATGGTAGTGTTAATTTCATTCTCTGTAGTTAGGGCAGCCGATTCCTTTGGATTAATATTGAATAATTCGTCTGTTTGAGACAACTAAAATTATCATTTTTAATTATCTATTTTACATTGCTATAAACATATATTTACCAAATAATGAACATTCCCATTTTGAAAATCTAAACAAAATTTAGAAAGCACCAATAATAAAATTGGTGGAATTTTTGGATCAGACACGTTGTTCGAACAAAGTCCTCTTGCTGTGGCTGTTAAGTGATGCATGAAGCAAATAATTAAACCTTCTCTAACATTATCAACACAAAAACTATCTCGAAAGAGAGGTCCTTGAGCAAAATTCACATCTGGCTGAATAAATACCTGCAACATTATAATTTTGTACACAATATTTAGTTTGAAACTGCTGTACTGTTATTTCTCACCACAAGATCTTGAAGGACACCCTTCACTTTTTCAACAACAGTCAAAATAAGTGACATTAACATTTCGTTTAAGTTAGCACTCGAATCATCTTGAGTGATCAATTTGGGTGTTGTGAGGCTTTGCCGCATTTTTGTAAGAGAATCAGCAAAATGCATTTTTAATACTTGCAGATGGGTTTTACATTGTTTCCTTCCAGCATTTATTACTATGTCAGTACCAGTCCTAATATATGTACAATTAATTAGTAGAAAAATATGGCGTTTATTTAGTGTGTGATTCTATTATACCTCCTTTATTTTTCAAAATCTGGTTCTATTAAGAAAAGTTATATGCAAATTTATCTTGCATAAGTTTGCACAAGCCGGAGCAAACTAAAGGAGTTTTTTTAAAAAGAACATCCAGTAAATTAGTAATTTTAAGTTACTATTCAGGGTGATCACTATTCACAAGAGCAATCTATTGAAACTTTTAAATGCCTGTACATGATTTATAATTTAACAGTCTATTAATTTTTAATTTAACTTTTATTTGATATAAGATATTGCATATCTGAAATTCTTGATTCATAGTATATTATATATTGGTAATTTATACAATTTTCCAAATATTGATGCAATAGTTGCTGCTTTTCTGCTTAAAAATGGGTTTTACAATATGTATTTAGCATTTTTTGCTACTTAGAAAAATAGTTTCATAAAAGAAACTCATTAACTAGACAGCCTGACTTACTTAGCAAAATCGGTGTCTCTACACAAAGTGTTCATTGCTTGCAATCTTCTATAAAATCTATCCAATGCTCTAACCAGAATTGTAGTATCTCCAATGTCTTGTTCCATATCAACTTTATTCTGAACCAGTTCAAAATATTTCTGCATTTTCTTCACTATAAATGTATTCAATTCAATGGCAGCAAAATTTTCAAATATTTCGCTGCAATACAAAATTAAATCACTTATAGCTTAAAAAACTTATTCCTTATAGTCTTGCATCATACCTATTTTCAACATTGTCCGTATTCATTCGGTTAATAAACATATCATGAAATGATGCTACCACCAAACACAAGTCACTTAGAAAACCAGAACAACCCATATCAACAAATTCGGTAATATCTCTCTGTTCGCTTTGATCTCGCAACATGACTAATTGCTCACTTAAACGTTTTTCTGCACAAATTAAAAATTCTGAACACAACTCTTTTGCTGGCTCATTCAACTGTAGTAAAAGATCCACCGACTCGGCTAATTGCTTGGCAGATGCATCTGGGTTGTTAAACTGATTGCGCAATTCAGTTTTAAGTTCCTTTAAAATGGTTTCACAGTCAGCTTTTATTCCTTGAAAGGATGGCATATTACCATAATGCTGTAATACTTTTTGTGCATGTAGATAATCCTGTACTGCCTGAAAAATTAGAATTATAACGCTATTTGAAGTTTACAACTTCTCTATCTTACTTGGACATAGTTTTCTTCTTCCATTCGAGTTTTTAATGTTGCAGGAAGCTTGAACAAAAACTGTAGCCTTTTCAGGAGACTATGGACACCTGATAACTTGCTAATCTGCTCACGAGTGTCTTGTAAAGTTGATGAAATTTGTTGTGAGAATGATGTGATTGATTCCATGTTTTGTGCAAGCAAATCCATTTCATCTTCCATCTTTTTAAAGTCGGTTTTCATCTACAAATTAATGTTTAAATATGCAGGTTGTAAATACATGATGTTATACATACTTTTCGCACAGTATCTGTAGCAGTAATGAACTTATTGTAATTTTCATATACTAGAGTTTGCATATCGGAATGTAGAGTTTGTGTGTCTTTTACAACTTCACTCTCCTGGTCCATAATTTGCCGCAAAGTGCTTTCCTAAAAGCTCCGTAGAATGAACGACAATTCAAATGTTTAGGTTATAAATAAATTTTACCTTGAATAATTTGTCTAGATATACATTTGGGTCAAAATGTTGCCCGTTTATATCTAAAACATTTGGCATTTTTTCAGTCATTTTATATATGTAACCGTTATTACTTTAAAATAATAAAAGAATTTTTGACAAGCTGTCACTAATACATTATGATCTATTTTGTATACAATGGATAAATTTTATACGTGCGATACTGACATATATCTAATATAAATATTAGATATATGGATACTGACAGATGTGTCAAAGTAGCTTATTCTACATTGAACTTTTTATATACACAGGATAGTTTTCAAACAGTGTTTCAAAGAGGGCAGGGGTGGGAATGCCGCGATTTATATAACATTGCAATTATTATAAATTATAAAATAATAATATAATTACTTAGAAATTTAAATTTTTATTTGCTCTAAGTAATTCCGTGGCAGTATATATGCTGGCAGTCATATGTACTTCTTAATTTCTCTTCTTACATATTAACATTGCTTTTGGTAAAACATGTGTGTCTAAACCAAAATGTTTCAGAACTTTTCAACGTTGATTTACAATAAACTTTATGTTGCATTCTCCCACAGCGAAAGAAATTAATACTCACTGATATTTTCAAAATAAATTCTGTTAGTAGCAATAAGATGTGTAAATATAATATTTATTAGTAAAATTTTACAAATCTTAGGAAATTATAAAGAAAAAATTAATGTTCTGATGTTCCGTTTTCTTTCTCCCTCTATATATTTATATACTATTTTATTTAAATGCAATACCTTCAAATCGTCTATTTCAAAAGTAAAGCCGTATAAAAGTTCAAAAATGCCTGAAGGAATTTCATTTCTCTTATTTTATATCTTCTTCAATTAATCTGCCCAAGTATATAGCAGCTTCCTTTTTTCCCTCAACTTGTATTCATCATGTTCTGACTACGACATTAACAAACACTATTGAAAAGATGCAACTGTTATGATACGGGCATATGAGAAGAATGCCAGAAGAGCGATTACCGAATCAACTTTGGAGCTGTATCTTAAACAGAGAAAACGGGGAAATCCAAGGACAAGATGGAAGGATGGAATAGGAAAACCCATGGTGAGAAGAAATTTAAAAGACGACATGTGGTAAATTAAAAATGAATGGTGTATGTATAGGATGCTACAGTCGGCCAGGGTAGCTGTAAAACAGTGGCTGTATTATTATTATAAATAACCTTAGGAGTAAATTGTGATATTTTGTAAGAACTAACCAAATTATTTTTTTACGGTTTCCACGGCCCACTTTACAACAACGGCCATATTTTGTGTTTTTTAAATTGGCTATTTGTATAACTGTGGAAGCTCTACTAATGGGAAATACATAGTTTGATTGATATCCTAGTGTGAAGATATAAACCCATATAATCGTTAGAAATATTTACATTTACATTGTAAAATTGATTTTACATATTTTAGTTACTGAATAAAGGCGGTGTCCATTTCAGTATAGCTATTTCTATTTAATTATTATGTAATAGGGTAAATCGATATTAAAAAAAGCCTTAGAAAGAGTCGCGTTCCTATTTTGTAGCATACATCCATAACTTCAGAAAATAACATTTTCTTCTTTCTCCGTCCATTTGGGGCTGTTTGGGGTAAGGTGTTGCAAGTTTGATTACAGAATTGGCTTTGGTATCAAGAGTTTACTCAATGTTCCAAATTTCGTAATTCTAGCTCAAACGGTTCACTTGTTATTCCCAAAACACCAGCACCTTTGAAGAACTGTATCTCTCCTAGGAAGCATTTTTTGACCCATGTTTATAGGGAATTTTTTTTTTATTTTGACGGAAAGAATTAGCATATTTTAGTACTTTTTAAAAACGTTGTCGTTGTTTTGAATTCACCGTGTATATTATAGACATTTACTATGAAGCACCCTGTTAACTGCAGATTATACACGAAATTGTCCGAACTTGTACGTAGTCTAAGAAGTCGGTATAATTCGTTACAAATAAAGCCTTGACAGAGACAGATTTTTGACAGTTTGCGTTATTTTTAGTTGACAGTAGCAGTGCCGTTGATGTTTTCTAAAATTACGATTATAATATAGTAGAGCTATGTGTTTATGAATTGTAATTAATAGTCAAATAATTCAATAGTGAAACTTTAGCAGTGGATTAAAATATGTACGATCAAGACGATGGTAAGTAGATACATTAAGTTTTTAGAAGTGAGGTTATATAAATTGTCGGAATTGCACAATAATTTTTCGTTAAACCTATTTCTCTTTTATTAGTAGTATCATGTAGTTTACATCAAACCCCACATTTACTTAATTTCAGATCAATTTGAAGACGAGGATGCTGAAGAAATCAGCTCCGAGTTATGGCAAGAAGCTTGTTGGATTGTCATCAATGCATACTTCGATGAAAAAGGTTTGGTACGGCAGCAGTTGGACAGTTTTGACGAATTTATCCAGATGTCTGTCCAAAGAATTGTGGAAGATTCGCCAGCAATTGATTTACAGGCCGAAGCACAGCACACCAGTGGGGAAGTGGAAACTCCTGTAAATAGGTTTTACAACTGATTTATGCTATACATTAATTGAATTCCTCTTTTAGCCAAGATATCTTTTAAAATTCGAACAAATTTATCTATCAAAACCTACACATTGGGAAAAAGATGGTGCGCCATCACCCATGATGCCTAACGAAGCACGTCTGCGCAATTTAACTTACTCTGCACCACTTTATGTGGATATTACTAAAACTATTGTTAAGGAAGGGGAAGAACCTATTGAAACACAACATCAAAAAACTTTTATTGGTGAGCCATTCTAGTAGATGTTTATTTAGTGCGGGACTCTTTCATATCTCTTTTATTATTGAAAATATAAAAAAAACTGTAGGGATCAAGCCAGGACAAACTAAACTTACACTTTGTAGATGATTAGGCCCCTAATAACGTATTTTTTTTTTATTTTCTATCCTATACTGTATGTTTAATTTAAAATAACAAGTTAGTTTTCCTGGTTCAAACATCTACATGACTGAAAATAAGTTTAGATTGTGAGGAATAAAATTCCCTGCAGCATTTCTATTAGGATTTTTCATTATTTAGAATAATATAAGAGATATGCAGGAATTCCACATCAAATAGATCTGTATACCTAATTTGTGATAAAATAATAACACACTTTGTTTTGCAGGCAAAATTCCTATTATGCTTCGTTCAACATATTGCCTCTTAAGTGGGCTAACAGATCGTGATTTAACAGAACTGAATGAATGCCCCTTGGATCCAGGAGGTTACTTTATAATAAACGGTTCAGAAAAGGTTCTTATTGCTCAAGAAAAAATGGCTACCAACACCGTATATGTATTTGCAATGAAGGATGGAAAGTACGCATTTAAATCCGAAATACGGTCCTGCTTGGAGCACAGTTCACGTCCTACATCAACTTTATGGGTTAATATGATGGCTAGAGGTGGCCAAGCCATAAAGAAGGCGGCCATTGGCCAGCGTATAATAGCTATTTTACCATACATCAAGCAGGAAATACCTGTCATGATTGTATTTCGAGCTCTTGGATTTGTAGCTGATCGAGATATATTGGAGCACATATATACGATTTTGAAGATCCAGAGATGATGGAGATGGTTAAACCTTCCCTAGATGAAGCTTTTGTGATTCAAGAGCAAAATGTAGCATTAAATTTCATTGGTGCAAGAGGAGCTAGACCTGGTGTCACTAAAGAAAAACGTATTAAGTATGCTAGGGAAATTCTGCAGAAGGAAATGTTGCCACATGTTGGTGTTTCCGATTTTTGTGAAACAAAAAAGGCATATTTCTTAGGGTAATGATTGTTTGCATAATGTAATGCTGGAGTAGTTTCACGCTTTTTATTATTTCAATAGATACATGGTACATAGACTTCTATTAGCAGCTCTAGGTCGGAGAGAATTGGACGATCGGGATCATTATGGAAACAAACGATTGGATTTAGCTGGACCTCTGTTGGCCTTCTTGTTTAGAGGGTAAATAATATAGTATGATCAACAAAGTTTTTGATAGAGGTTGACTGAGTAAAGCGTAACATGTTTCATTACTTGTTGTATGTAGTTTATAAGTTATTACAATATAGTGCAATTGCTATAGTTGTTTATTAGCCTACAACACAATCTGAATGTGTATGGGAGGATCACTGCCTTCCAAGGAAGAGGTTATATAAATGTCTTGTGGAAGTTTTCATTTAGGTCTTCCATTAATGTGTCTAATAAAGTGCCGCTAGTTGAAGTATTAGTGAAGCCAAAAGAACATCTGCAGGGATTACAATCATCTTGTAGGTTTCTTAAAGTGTTTGCACTTTGTAAAAGTGAGGATTTCAATTTCTTGATAATTCTGAATGGATTCTAAACGAGTTCTTTCAAGATGTTAAATAGAAGAGCTGCTGTAAGCTGTCTACCGTAATCATCATTGGCACATTCCTGGGGAAGTATCGCCTCTCGGTAAAGCTTATAAATCCCTATTTTGTGATGGATTAGTCCTCATCCTTTTTTTTTTTTTTATACACGGTTGTGTGTCTTAGCTAGTTTTACTATTTTCTTCCACTCTTTTCTATTCACTGTTTTTTGTACAAGTTACCATTTCCATGTTACTGAGGTTTTTAATAATTTCCTCCAGCTGTCCGCCTAAGGTAGCTACATATAGTAAAATTTCAGCGCTTCAGACCCTAGCCTTTTATGACAGTGTCTCTCTAATTTCTTCTATCCACCACTAACACTCTTTATAATCAGGCCGAATAAATCTAAGTCAGTCTGGCTATTGGGGATAAGGCAAAGTACTTTATATCTATTGATAGAAGTCCTTACAGGGCATTGCAGATTTAGAAGACGCCTAAATCTATTTAGTATCAAGGAGTATCCGACATGTCGGGCATTAGGAAACTGTCCTGCACTTCCTAGGAGAATGTGAAGCATCTATGCAACTGAGGTACCAAGTCTTCGGTGCAGGGATGTTTCACAACATAGAGTTAATCTCCCTTGCCTGGACAGACATCCTGGTATCCATCAGGAGGCTAGGAAGGATTGGTAGGGGAGCTGAAGAGGATGGGGAAGAGAGTAGTGATGATTAGGGTGAAATCAGGGGTTAGTAAAAAGGCCCAATAAAGACCTACTTGCTGGGCATCTCAGGCCCCTCCAATTGTACTACTACTACATCCCCCACTAGTTCTCTCCATTTTGTCGCTTGTAGTTCCTTCAAATCTTCCTCAATGCACTTAAACCATTCTTTTTGAATGACCCTTTTTATTTGCCTTCTGGTGCTTTAGTCCTGTTTCTCTTGGTGTTTCGATTCCCTTCCATCCTTGCCTAACCAGCGCAGTCAATTTTCTTTGACAATGTTTGCGGCCCTATTTACTAAGGTGTCTAGAGATCTCTAAACATTGGTGTTTTTGTTCTATACCTATAGTCAACCCTTATCAAAAATTTGGTTGAGCATTCTGGTTGAAAGATCATAAGTTTCAAAAATAATTTTTTTGTTATTCTTTCAGTTTATTCAAGAACCTTATGAAAGAAGTAAGAATGTATGCTCAAAAATTCATAGACCGCGGAAAAGACTTCAATTTAGATTTAGCAATAAAAACGAAGCTAATCACTGATGGTTTACGATATTCCCTTGCTACTGGTAATTGGGGTGATCAGAAAAAAGCCCATCAAGCCAGGGCTGGAGTATCGCAAGTATTGAATCGACTCACCTTTGCATCAACACTTTCACATTTACGTCGTGTTAACTCGCCTATTGGTAGAGACGGAAAATTGGCAAAGCCTCGACAGTTGCACAACACTTTGTGGGGTATGATTTGCCCTGCAGAAACCCCCGAAGGGGCTGCTGTAGGTTTGGTGAAGAACTTGGCCTTAATGGCTTACATTTCCGTTGGGTCTCAACCGTCGCCAATTTTGGAGTTCTTGGAAGAGTGGTCCATGGAAAATTTGGAGGAAATTGCTCCATCTGCAATTGCAGATGCTACTAAGATTTTTGTAAATGGATGCTGGGTAAGCAATGGATTTTAGGTTAGTATTCAAACTTTATAATTCAAATTATAGGTTGGTATTCATCGAGATCCTGAACAGCTGATGTCTACCTTAAGGAAATTGCGTCGTCAGATGGACATTATTGTATCAGAGGTATCTATGATACGAGACATTCGTGACAGGGAAATCCGTATTTATACTGATGCTGGAAGAATTTGCAGGCCATTGTTAATTGTTGAAAATGGACAACTCCTTCTTAAAAAGAGACATATAGACATGTTAAAAGAGAGAGAATATAACAATTTTGGTTGGCAAGTATTGGTAGCACAAGGTACCATTTAAAGGTTATATTTTCCTGCAACAATAGTTAATACTTCTAAAATTCGCAGGTGTGGTAGAATATATAGACACCCTTGAAGAAGAAACTGTGATGATTGCTATGTCACCAGATGATTTGCGCCAGGAAAAGGAATATGCTTATTGTACAACATACACACATTGTGAAATCCATCCAGCTATGATTTTGGGTGTCTGTGCTTCTATTATTCCATTCCCTGATCACAATCAGAGCCCCAGAAATACATACCAAGTAAGTGGTTGTTTTTTATCTGTTGTTTTCTTCATGTTTCTTTTTAGGTCCCCTTTTTATTGCTCTTTATTGTAGTTCTACTATTTATACTTTTGTTTCCTGCCATTCCTAAATTTTGCTGTACTAATCATAATTTGTTTGATAACATGTATATTAACACTACAGGCTTCTTGTACTATCTTCTGTCATTCTTTCCTTTCTGATACTTTTCTATTCCATGTCTGTACGTTCTTCTTCGTCTTCCTTCAGCGCTGCAACCCTGAATGGGTCTTGGTCTGTTCTATTATCTTTTCTATTCCTTTCTTTCCCTTGCCACTCTCCACCAGTTCCTTACTCCCATTATCCTTAGATCGTTTAGGACACATCCATACCACCTCTTTTTAGGTCTTCCAGCTAACCTGTAAAAGTCCGGCCTGCGCCGGATAAACTCAGAGCCGGGGCTCACTGGAGAATAAGAATTATCGGTTGGATTAACAATTTTTATTCCTATAAAATTTACAATGCTACCTTAAAACTAAAATACTCGATTCAAATATCTATATACAATAATAAAATGGAAATACTGACGGTAAATATTTATATACAATAATAAACTAAAAGACTGACGGTATTCGAAAACGCAAATTAAAACTGTTTTGGCCCGGTCCAGGAAGGTCGACGGTCTGTTCGCTGGGAGCGGGACCGGCGCGATGCAGTCTTACCTTCGACAGCTGGCGGCTCGCTTGTTCGCTTCGGAGGTCACGCTGTTAACATCTAAATAAATTTCGATTAGTATAATAGAAATAAACGGGTTATTTGCAAGTACTGGATTGCAGCACTTCCTTGGAACTCGTGTTTTCGGCGACCTAGTAATTTATATAACTCGTTCGTGGAATAATAGTGCTATGAATTTTCCAGTGTTGCAGTGGTCTTTCCCGGTCTTAATCGCGGCGCTGTGGAATGTTCGTGTTTTCGCCAGTATTGTGTAGTCGTTTAGAATTATTATGGCAGTTACTAATTGTCAAGCTCGGGGTTACCCATTCTAGTAAAATAGTGGTGCGATATTCGTCGTAAATTCTTTAAACGACTTTCAATGCGGTGTATCTCAGGTCAGGAGTAAATAGGTTTTTAATTGTTCGGGAAAATTATATGCAGGTCTCTATTAAATGCAAGCTCGGGTTTACCCATTCTAGCACAATAGGGTGAAAAGCAGGAACAGGATTACCCTTTCAAAGCGCGGGTTTCCCCGATCTATGTTAGCGTGAACGGGGAGTAATTAATGGATTAAAACTGTCAGAGAGCGGGTTTCCCCAATCCAATTCAGTGTTCAATGGAATTCTAGGATTTTAGGTATGCGGTTAATTGGTTTAATTACAAGATTCGGTTTATAAGTTCAAGTTACTGGACTGGCTTTATACTGGTCTCGGAACTGGTCTTCCACTTTTGTTGGCTTTCGACGTAGAAGAGCTGGTTCTAGTACTGGTTTCTAGGCTGGACTTCTTGCTCTCGATCTCGACTCAAAAGTTAATGTATTTTCCTCGAAAATTCATTTTTATATCCCTGGTCCGGCTGGTTTCACTCGTTCTGGCGTCGTGTCGGGCCGGGTACGGAGTGGGATTGCGCATCGGTTTGCTACTACCAGCACCACCAGCGCCTTTTCGGTGAAACAATAACGCGGAAAGTTTCTAAATAAATTTAAAACGCGTTCTGGCCGGAAACTTCGTTACAAACCTTTTTCCTGCCGGTTTCCACTGTGTTATTACTCGTGTTCTTCTTATTTCATTCATTCGTCTTATGTGTCCTAGCAATGCTATTATTTGGGCCTTGATGTGTTTTACTATGTCTTTACCTTCTATAATATTATTCAGTTCATGGTTCATTTTGATTCTGTATGTTCCGTCCTCGTTTCTGGATGGCCCATATATTCTATTCAGTATTTTCCTTGTCTGTACATTAGCTGTTTGAAATCTTCCTCTACTTTCTTCTTCACCTTGTTCTTGGTCGCCCTCTTCTCCTTGCACCTACCAATTGGCTTTCTAACACTTTTTTGGTACCCGCTCCTCTTCCATCCGTATTGTTTGACTCATCCAAAGTATTCATTGAGGTTTGACTGTCCGATTGTATCTTCCTGGTCATATAATGTTTTCAGTTCTTGATTGATAATTGGTATGCCTATACAACACACCATTTATTTGTTTTCCCCCTAGGATTTTGCTTAGCACTTTCCTTTCCTGAGCATCTAATGATTTTTGATCTGTTTGACCTAACATCCACACCTCGCTTACATATGTAATGGTCAGGTTTTATGACTGTTTTGTATAAATGGAATTTTAACCAATGCCACACTACCTCACTGAACCCAAACACACACCTGCTGTTTGACATCATTTTTGGTTGTATTTCCTGGTTGTTTTGTAAATACCGTGCCCAAATATGTGACCTTTTCACTTCTTCTATATTGTAAATTATGTTTTTTTCCACTTCTATTTCCATTACCCTGTTCAGTTGGTATTGCTCTTCTCGCCATGTTTTGTAGTTGGATTTCTTCTCATTTACATTTAGGCTCATTACTTTGGCCGCATGATCCAATCTAACCATCACTTCTTGCATCTACCTCTTGCTTCTTGCCATTGTTTCAGAGTAGCTTTATTAAAAATATAAAATTGTACTAAACAAAGTTGCTTGATACTGCACAGTTACAGAAATCAGTAATTGAAATTGTATTTGAATTAAAAATGCTACAAATACACTGTGTTTGAGAAAAAAACGTAAGTTAATTGGGCACAGGCAGGACAAACACTCTGTAAATCATAAAATAAGTTTTATTAAAGTAGGTATTTCGAATTGATTGGTTTGATGCAACCTTAAATGTTTTCCTGTTTTGGATTAACCTCTCCATGTTTTTGTAACCTCTGTCCATTTCACTTTTAGAATTCTCCTAAGACACCAGATTTCAAAGGCCTGTAGTTTTTTCTATTCTTGTTTTCCTATTGTACAGCTTTGACTTTCATATATTGCAATGCTCCAGAGTTACGTTTTCAGGAATCTCTTCTTTACTTTCAGTGATACTGTTGTGGAAGTTAATAAACTCTTCTTCTTGTAGAAGACCTGTTTAACCTGCTGGATTCGGCTTATTATTTCTTTTACATCTGCCATCTTCAGTGATTTTTCTATCTAGCTAGCAAAATTGTTCCACCTGTGGCAGATCTTGTCCGTGTAATTGTATCTGTATATTTCCATTATTAGCCGCCATAACCTTTGTTTTGTTGGTCTTAACTTTCATACCAGTCCCTCATCGTTCTCACTTATTACTGCTGTGTCTTCAGTATATCTGATCATGTCTATTTCCATTCCTTGTATAGTGACTCCTATTTGTACTCATCTTTTACTTCTTCCAAGGCTTTTTGTATATTGTTTATTCCTTTCCTTATTCTGGCTTCTTGTACATCTACTGTTATCACAGCTTTTTGTTGCTTGTATGTGTTGTATATTAAACACCAATCTTTATAGATAGTAGCTATATCAGCCTATATATTAATAATAATAATTTACAGAGTGCTATGGGTAAACAAGCCATGGGTGTGTATATCACAAATTTCCATGTTCGAATGGACACTCTAGCACATGTTTTATATTATCCACACAAACCACTGGTTACAACACGTTCTATGGAATATTTGCGGTTCAGAGAGTTGCCAGCTGGAATTAACAGTATAGTAGCTATTGCTTGCTACACCGGATACAACCAGGAAGATTCGGTTATTCTGAACGCATCCGCTGTGGAAAGAGGTTTTTTCAGATCAGTATTCTATCGGTCATATAAAGATGCCGAATGTAAACGCATAGGAGATCAAGAAGAGCAATTTGAAAAACCAACAAGACAAACCTGTCAAGGCATGAGAAATGCCCTGTACGACAAATTGGATGATGATGGTATCATATCGCCGGGTATCCGTGTCTCTGGAGACGATGTAGTCATTGGTAAAACTATAACTTTGCCTGAAAACGATGATGAGGTAAATTTTAATAATGTAACACTGATTATAGTAATATAAAATTGTATTTTTAGCTGGACGGCACTACAAAACGATTCACCAAACGTGATGCATCAACTTTTCTACGTAATAGTGAAACTGGTGTTGTTGACCAAGTCATGTTAACATTAAATGCAGAAGGTTACAAGTTTTGCAAGATTCGTGTAAGATCTGTGAGGATACCCCAGATTGGTGACAAATTTGCATCTCGGCATGGTCAAAAGGGTACCTGTGGTATTCAGTATCGTCAGGAAGTAAGTAGTAAATTGTTCATGCAATTAAATTATGCTGTAATCCTCAAGTAAATTAATTGTTTTTCTGCTATGTTATTGCAGACCACACAAAATTTTTTTTCAGGAAGCTGTGTATAGACAGCTTGCTTATTGTATCCCACAATTATTCATTCATACATTCATTCTGCTCCATGTTTGCTATTGTCAATACGATGTAATGAATGTCATCATATTATAATTTTTTTTTTTAATTAGCCCGCAGTATCCCATTGTTGGGCATGGGCCTCCCCCATAAAGCCAATGTATTGTTGTTACACTAAGGAATGATAAGTGATAGAAGGTGGATTAAATGAGCAAAATATGTAGTTTATTATAAACAAATGAAAAACTGCATTTGGCCAGTCTTTAAATTAAACAACTCAATTAGTGTAAAAAATAAACAGGTGAAGTCTACAGAAAGAAGAGAACAAGAATTAGAAATAGAAATAGAACGAATTTAGAAAAAATTAGATGCATGTTAGCATGAAGATCGCTACATCTCATAAGAGATAAGGCACTCGCAGAAAAAGATGTTAGTATTATTTGCAAAAGTATATTTGGAATACTTTTAAAAGAATGGTTGTTTAACATATCGTCGCTGTTACTGCAATAGGTCGTATGTCGAAAAAAGACAATTTTCAGGAAACGAATAAAACATAACTTTTTAATGTTTTTCTTTTCTTTTAAAATTTATAGGTAAAAAATATAGCATCGTAGTACAGTTTATTGTATATTATCGGCTTAATGTATAAAACTACTATATACCAAATTATGTTCACACAGGAGATATTGCTACTGATATTTGGTTGTATTTGACATGCGGCTTCTTGCAAGCAAGGATTTTTTAAAGTGCAGACCTATTCAGGAGCTTTTATCATGCTTTAGGTCACTACAACTTTTAATACTGAATTTTGGGAGGTAATTAAAACGAACACAACATTAAGATGAACGAACGGTGTTTTATTTTTTACAAAACTGAATTATTATTACATTAAGAAAGAACAAACTGTTTAGAGTTATTAGTTTTTAATAATGTCATTTGTGGAGCAGGGTGTCGTAAAACGGGCTGCAGTCTCCTGGGATTAGTTCTTTTAATTCTTGTAGATGAGCAAATTTGGATGCCTCAATAGGACAGGGCCCTTCATAAAGGAAGGGCCTCTCCTCATTAGGTGTAGGTGTACTTTTCTGACGATGAGGTAGCTGTCTCTAGGTGTCTGAAAAATTCAACTTGTAGCAGATGTGCCCTCCGTTGTATACTGTAGACCACAAATGTCCTTTAAGGTAGGATCCCCGGTTTTCCTACCAGGCCTGATACTAGAATAATATTTAGGCTCAAATTTAGAGAAATCTGAGTATGACAAGGCTACCGCCTTATAGGGGGATGGGTTTTGCCGTGCTCCTGTAATGATGTGTAGATAATCACTGGGGAGGTAAACTTCCTTCCGACGTCCTAATTTACGTTCAATTGAAGTATGGACCGAGTCCACCTCCATTTGGGTGTGACCCACCAGAAGATATTTTTGTTCAATTGTGACAGACAATGTCTTCGCTATTTCAAGGAGTGCATTGGATAACTTGGTGTTACGGTTTTGATAGCAACACCCATCGCTCCATATTACAATTTTTGCCGAGTGATTTTCGGTAATTTCTTTCTTTAGAAACATGGTTGCTAAGGATGCAAAAACATCGCTTTCAAGTCCTCCCTCTCCCTCATGCCAAACAAAACAAGTGACGTCCTTATTTTTCATATTGTAATAGGTTATGTTATGAACTTTTAATTTTGTTTTGTAGTAATTTGCTGCTGCATTCAACCTAGGGCTAGGAGAACTGCTTGGAGGTCTACTGAGTAAGCTAATACCTTGTCGTCTGTCTGGGAGTCAGATTTGTCCTTTTATTTTTCCTCTCGAGATTTCTCTTTATTGTGGAGATGTAAATTGTATGTATCTTCCATTACCGACTCCTTTTTGTATCCAGAGCATTGATCTTTTTTTGGGCTCCATATTTCTAAATTCAGTTTTCTGAAAACTTTTATAAAACTCGTCCAAGATGCAGCTTTTTTGTTTTCTTCCTTGCATTTGTGTTGGGATATCCTGTGCAATGCCTGTAGCTGTCCCAAGCAGACTCTAAATAAAGTTTTGTAGATGATGCCCTACAATAGTGGGATTCTAATTTCGGTAAATTTAACAGAAATTCTTCAACCCCTTTCACAAAAGCACTTTGATGTTGTAATACCTCTTCAGCAGAATCATCACATTGTTGTATTTTTTTTCCAGAACCCAATTTTGAATGGTCTTTTCCCCAATGCCCAATGTGGCCAGAAACATGTTTTTGCATACAAGTTTCTTAGTTTTTGTTTCTTACTTCTTCCACATCATTTACGATTAAATAATATTTAAGACTTACTTCCTTCCGTTCTGTCTCAGTTGTATTTCTTCGGTGTTTTGGGACAACTGGCAGTACTTGTCCTTTAACGAATGACCGCTTAGCTTCCCATGATGTCAAATTCTAGAATGTCGTAAACAAATGTTGCCTCTGTTCATCCGTTATTTCACAACATTGAAATCCCTGCCTTGGTCCACCCTTCCCAGCTCTTCTTGGATGACCAGCACATTTTAGTTTCAATACTCGTACCTGTTTTGCTGCCGTTTGTCGGTAAATCCCATCGACATTTTTTTTAAAGCCAGTGTACGCTTTTCCATGCAGTCGTAAATTGGCATTTTTAACTCTTTTCCACAATGTAGCGTTTGCTTGGCCTTTACATTTCCTTTTTTTACCTTTTCGGCCATCAATATCAGAATTATTTTCATCTAATGAGTCTTGACTTCTTTTTGTGTGTACTACTTCGGCGCTCTCGCTTTCTGGTGGTACATACTCTGAACCGGAACGCTCTAGCCATTCTTGTTGACAGGATGTCTCAGAGTCATCCTCCTCCTCCTCTACATTGTCCTTATCTCCATTATTTAGGATAGACAAACTTTCATCTATTTGTGTGTCAGTGTTGTAGACAGTTGTTGTAGACTGGACCTGGACTTCCTTATTAATAGACTGCTGAAGGGCCAGTTGTAAAATATGCCTGACTCTACTTTTATTCATAGCCATGACTGCAATTACACTAAAATAAAACAAACAAATAAATTAATGAAAAAAATAATTCCAAAATGTATGTTAAAATATGCGACCACATAAATCAGCAGTAATATATCCTATGTCAATGAATTCGTTCTATGGGGCTTATTTTTGAATTAGGTTAATTCGTTCTAGAAATGTACTAATTAATAACAAATAATTACTAATACTAAGTAATCTTAACATGCTAATTTAAGAGGAACGATTTTAAAACTTCAAAAACAAGGTACCAATTTTAGGTTAGGTTTAATAACTTATTAAAAAACATCACGAATACTAAAGAAACGGTAACTAACCAAACTAACTAACTAAAAAACAACAGAATGTAACACTAGTGACAATTACCTGAAAATATGATAGCCAAAACCGGCAGAAGAACGTCAACATAACTTACACAACGTAAATAAGGAGTACGCCATTTGACATGCGACGGATTGCACTTGCCAAAACGAGTTGATTGCGACTTGGGACATATTTCCATTTGCGTGTGCATTGAATACTACTATACCGTGACATAAGAGGTTTTGCCAGTAGCTAGAGCTGATTATTTTGGTTCTAGTGGTTCCAATATCTAAAAATGGCTATTTTTTGACATACTACCTCTTGCAGTAACAGCGACGATATCTCGAAACAAATGATAATATTTATCAATATCTCATTTTACCTTATGATGTCGAGGTTGCCATTCATACAATTGTAATTTATTGGACTTGCACCAGGCTCCTTTAATTTCCCTCAACTACATTCGCTCGCCATTTTCACTGTTTGTATTAATTGTATGTATGATAATATGTGTGGCCTTGTTACTTCTCTTGGTCAGCCAGTAGTTAGGAGAAGCACCATTAATGTTAATGCAATAATATTAGCCTGTTTGATTCCACTGTTTGACAAAGGCCACCCCCTCTTCTTATCCTTTGTTTCCTCCCACTACTGTTTTCCTGCATTTGATTCTATTTCTTCCGCCCCTTTTTCTTCATCGTCATTCCTTCCTCCTTTTTACATCCCTTATTGTCCATTGTTTTGTCCTTCTGGTCCATTTGTCTTCCATCATCCTTCCAACATCATCTGCCTTGAAATATTTCATTTTTTTGCACCGTTTAACTACAGCAGTAGATTATGGGGCGGCCTGAGCAAAGAGGCCCCCAAGGATCCTTTTTACTAACCCCTGGCATCCCTTCAATCATCACCACCCTCTCTCTCTTCCTCTCCTACCTCCTCTGCCACTCTTTGAGCAAACCTTCTTGACATTCTAATGAATGCTAGGTCCATCCATTCGAGGGAATACAGCTCTGCACTGTGAAGCATTGCTGTGCCGAAAATTTTATGTGTCGGTCGCATTATCGTCTTGCATTCTCCTAGAAAGTGGAAGGGGTTTCCTACTGCTCTCCACAAGCCGGACATTGTTGGTCGCCCTCTACAGCTAGGACATTAGGGTGTCTTCTGAGCTTACAGTGGCCTGTGCGGACTTCTATCAGTAGATTAAGACTCCGTCTGCTTTTACCCAATAACCAGACCGCTTTAGATTTTCCTGGAGGCTAGAAAGAGTTTTGCCTGTCTACATTCCTTGGGTCTTCTTCATTCATCCTTCAGCCTCATGTGTGCCGATTTGATTTAGGATGAAAAACTTACAAAGGGTTCCGGTTCCATGCAGGTTTCATTGCGTCAGTCTTAGCTGGTTGCACATACTTTTAATTAAAGTCCGTATGAGTATGTTAAAATAGGAATTATGTAGATGCTGAAGATTCTATGTTTGAAGAAAATTGGTATGTTGTTCTTAAATATTTTCTTTAGGGCCCAAAGATTTTTCCAGCTTAGGTCTGTTCTTAGCATCTCTCTTATTTGTCTTCAAATGAGATTAGGTATATGACTTTTGTTACTCTTTGCTTGCCCATTTCTATGTCTGTCTTCAGCTTTCTTGTTTGACATAAGGTTTATCTTTTCAAAATTGATCCTTAACCCTGTCTTGGTGCTTTTCTGACTCAGGCCTTCCAGCATTACTTTTAGATCAGACTCGTTCTCTTCTAATGAAATTGTCATCTGCAAACCTCAAGTTAGACAGTCCTCTCCCAGCAATTTTAATTGCATGCCTTGTCCAGTTTCTGAAAATTGGTTCTAGTGTACAGGTAAACAGGTTTGAGGACAGTGGTCCCTCTTGCTGCACTCTTTTTTCTAGTTTGAAATATTCATGGGCTCTTTCTATTTGGATGTTTGCCTTCCCTTGTTTGTAAATTTCCTCTACCATCTTGGTGTAGATTCAGGGCATTTTGTGTTATCTTAGTGTTTCAAGCATTGGTCAGTGTTCTAAGCTGTTGAAGTCTTTAAATAACTCCATGTCTACCATATGTACAAGTTTATTTTGATCAATGGCGGCTCGTGAGTTAAGAAAGAGGGTGGGCACAAGAAAAAACTGACCTATTTTTTGTACATAAAATCCATTCTCCTATTTTTCATGCTGGAAAAGACGTCTACGAGTAGTTTCATCGGCCTCCAAAGCAATGAAATTGGCAGATTTAATTTCTTTTAATATTTCCTGCTTGTAAATTTGCAACATTGCATCTAGCAATTCGTTCTGAATAGTTTTTGAGACGCCTTTAAACACTTGTGAACCTTTCATATGTATTGCAAGCACAGCGTCTAATTCGGCAGCAAAGTTGATTAACCCTACATAAATTCCTAGATTTTCTGACCTTAATGTCTCATCGTGATCTCGCAACGCCAGTTCAAAGGCGCCGCAAAATTTAATACACATAATTAACCGGCGCAAAATATGACGATTTTTTTCCACGTCTTCGTTGTACTTAATTTTATGTCGCAAATAAGCACCATCTAGTTGTTCACGGATGTCCACTTTGCCTAAAACACTAAAATATATGCACGCATTCATGTGAGAAACGGAAGATTTGTGTTTCTTTGCCCTCTCTGCAATGTGTTTTAAATCATTCACCCCTTGTTTATTCCACGCACTAACCTCTTTCTTAAAAATTAAGCACATAAAACAAAACAGTTTATTTGTTACTGAACATCCGCACATCCAATCTTTCGTCTTTGAATTCACACGCGCGATTGCGCAAAAACACAAAACACTGCGGTCGAAATTCAAACGTTGACTTTAAACGGGGAACAATGTGCTCGGTGCCCCATTCACCTGGTATATCGCATATAGCGAAGATAACCGATAGGCAACCGAATCATCCTCTAAATAGGTACAAATCAGACCAAATTTGATAACCATCGTTAAAATATTGAAATTAAAATAATGCACTGAATTACATGCGAATTTCTTTCTGTGTTTATCTTGGTGGTTGGGTGGGCACGTGCCCTTGTGCCCTTTAGTAAAAGCCGCCACTGATTTTGATCATTGCTTTTCTTGGTGATCAGATTAATTGTCTGTAGATGATTTATAGTGTAGTAAGAACTTCTGAATCCTACTTATTCTGGGTGCTGGTTTTTGTTTAGTGTCTTGATGATTTTCCTTTAAACGGCCATTTAAAGAGCTTTATAAATGGTAGATATCAGACTTATTTATCTGTAGTTTTTTATTTATACTCTCTTACTCTTCTTGCGAATTAGTACTATTGGGGTTCTTTGGGGGTTGCTCTGGAATTTGGGCTTCTACTATTTCTTTGTTAAATAGTGTTTTTAATAATTCCAGTGGCAAACCTTTTAGGTTGTTATTATTTATTCCATCCCGCTCTGGTGTTTTATTTCTCTTTAGTTTATCTATTGCTTTGATTATTTCTGCTTATTTCGACCGTTTGCCAACTTTTTCTTCCCTTCCTTTTTTACTTGTATATAATTCCTTATACTACTCAATTGCTGCTTGCTATTGGTATTACTTTCTATATATTCCCATCTTTCTCCTTCAGTTGACTAATCCAATGTGTACCTTTCTGTTGTTTCTTTGATTATAGTTTCAATCTTTTCTTTTTCGTTCTTCCTTTTGTCTTTCCTCTTTCCTAATTGTCCAGCTCTGCTTATTCTATTTTATCATTGCTGCTTTTTTCCCCCTCATTTCTTCATGGGGTGTTCTTGCTTTTATTAATTTGTCCTTTGTTTATTTTATGCAGTCTTCAATGAAATTGTATAAATCTAGTACATATGTGTGTTTTTTTTTAAATTTTATTCTGGGATGGATCAAATTTTTCTTGCAATTTGTTACTGAATTCTTCCTGTCTATGTAGCTCACTCCTTCCATTCCTTTCTCCACCTCTTTCATTCTTTCTTTAGCATCTTTTTCCTTACTTATTGATATAGTCAATTTCACCATTCTATGATCACTACTCAATTCAAACTGGCTTATCATTTCTTTTTTTTAATGAGCTTCTTATATGTGAATGGTATGAAATCAATTTCATTTTTATGGAATCCCTGTGGGGATTTCCACATCCACTTTTTCCCCTTTCTTGCTTTGCAAAAGGTGTTTGTTATACGTAACTTGTAAACAAATGATAATTAAACAATTTTTTTGTAAATACCCTTGTAAAATCTTAAACATTTTTCAAATTTTTTGTATATGTACTCCTAAGCCTCTCCCACAAGGATTGATCACTATGGGAGAGTAGATCAACAACCCCCCTTATGGGGGAGGCCCTTGCCCAACAATGGGATGCTGCGGGCTAATAATAAATAAATAAACTCCTAAGCGAGTCATTTAAAAAAAAATGAGTAAATTGCAGTTTGTCACTTCTGTCTACTAGTAAGCTGTGGAAAACAAAAATATAATTAAAGTGTACTCCTAATTAAACAACGTCCATCTCATTTAATTAATTTTTTATCTCCTATCATTTTGGAGCTTCCTGTAGTGTTCCTGTTATGGAACCAATATGCTGATCAGCAGTTTGGTACCCACAGCCAACTTGACATTTGAGCTAATAGATTTGTAGCCCATGGATATGTCACTGCCCTTAGCATCCATTAGAAATAGCATTTGTCAATAGCGGTTACCAAAAATACCGTTTGATGAATATGGTAGTGCAAAAGGCCGCCCTTGTGTGGTGTACAATTAAATGAATCCACCCGAACCTACTATAATAGAAACTATATTTTATTTTCAATTTCAGGATATGCCCTTTACATGTGAAGGACTAACGCCAGACATTATTATCAACCCTCATGCTATCCCATCTCGTATGACCATTGGTCACTTGATCGAGTGTATCCAGGGCAAAGTTTCTTCCAACAAGGGTGAAATTGGTGATGCTACACCATTCAATGATGCCGTAAATGTGCAGAAGATCTCCACTCTGCTGCAAGAGTACGGGTACCATTTGCGAGGAAATGAAGTTATGTACAATGGGCACACTGGAAGGAAGATAAACGCCCAAATCTTCTTAGGTCCTACCTATTATCAACGTTTGAAGCACATGGTGGACGACAAAATTCACTCCAGAGCACGAGGCCCTGTGCAGATTCTTGTCAGACAGCCTATGGAAGGTCGTGCGCGTGATGGTGGTTTACGTTTTGGAGAGATGGAGCGGGATTGTCAGATTTCTCATGGTGCTGCCCAGTTCTTGAGAGAAAGGCTGTTTGAAGTGTCAGATCCGTATAGGATTCATGTCTGCAATTTCTGCGGCCTCATTGCCATTGCTAATTTAAGAAATAACACATTTGAGTGTAAGGGATGTAAAAACAAGACTCAGATTTCACAGCTTCGCTTACCTTATGCAGCAAAACTGTTGTTCCAGGAGCTTATGAGCATGAACATTGCTCCTAGGTTAATGGTTATTTAAATGCTATTTGACTATTTGGTATTGTAATTAAGTTGAATATAGATTAGTACTTTATTTTACTATTTTTACTTGTATTAGATGTATAATTAATAAAAATAAAAATAATAAGCGATTTATGGCAAGGACGTTTTCTTCCCCAACCATTTTCAAATGTAGCTATGACGAACATTCTGGAGTACTGTCAAAGTAAAATCGAATATGGCTGCTGGGGGACAAACACAACTGGTATAGAAAGATTATAAGGCATGTATGTCACGTGACTTGTACAGTAGGGTGCATCGACTACTATACAAAAAATTTTTTTTTGGATATTTAAAAGCAGCGGTTGTGGAAAACTTGTGTAGGTATTCGATTCATAAATGTTGGGTCAAAATCTCAGATCAAAATATTAATACGTAGGGGTAGCGGGTTTAGGTCAAGGGTCAAAAATTACTATTATTTCATTTTTTTAAGTTTACCGAGACAGAAGTAAATTTTATCCAAAAATGTTGTGAATCCATATTATAGCCAACAAAATTTACTCCAAAAAGTGTTTTACAAAAAACTACGGTCTCGTAAGTTTTCTGTTTTTAAACTTGCCTTACAAATAATTTTTTGTGATTGTTATGTTTTTCTTATTTGGACTACATAGAAATTATTTTTTCAGAGGAATATTTTATTACAAAGTCTGAAACGTATTGCGCTTTGCAGTGTGCAGATGCGCATGTGCAGTCTCATATCCGCATGCACAGTCACAGAGAAGTTAGATCTCTATTTCACAGTCACACGCAGTTGCTGTTTGCGAGTGTAGTCCGTACCATGTGTTTGTGATATTCTGAAGTGCATCCTGTAATTCATTTCTATGCTATATGAAAATGTCGCGAAATTCAGTAAAAATTACCAGAAGTGTGGCTTATAATGATACTTTTGGAACACCTAAAGATTTAAGTGGATTAGTCCTACCAATGTTAAGCGATGTGATAAATTGTTTCTTGTTTGAACAAAACAAAGAATTTGAGAAAAACAAATCAATTAACAGAAAAAGTGTTGTGAAAATAGTGGCCGAAAAAGTTGCAACCATCTGGCTTCGAGCCTCGATACCTACAATCTCTTTGAAAAGAATTGGCGAACGCATTGATAATTATTATCAAAAATATAAAACTGTGATGAAAACCAATCAAAATGAGAAGAAAATGCAATATTTTCAAATAAAACTGACAAAGCTAAAAAGTGAAAACGAGAAGCTTTTTGATGTTGCAGCTTGCAAATGTCTCTTGTTTGAAAGTTGTGATTGTGATACTGCTAAAAAGGTTCCCTATAAAGAATGACAGTTCTTGCAAGACCAAAGATCTTTCAGAAAAATGGCTATTGGAAACGTTGATAAAGTTACGTTGTCCATTCTGCAAAAAAGGCCGAAAAGGAAAGAAACAGAAGCAGCTCGACTAGCAAGACAAAGAACAAGTTCACCTCCAAAATCAAAACTTTTAAGTAATCAAACTAAAGCAAAACCTACCAGCGCCATTACTAGTGCCCTAAGTATCCCATTGTCCCCTGTTAAAGATGCAAATAGTTCCAAAGTTGTACCTCCTCGTAGTAAGTACAGTCGCAACGATGTTCCAGTTCCGATCCTGGCTCAAACTTTGGACAGATATGGAATTTCGGATATGGCAGGAGCATTAATGGCTTCTTCGGTGCTTCAAGATTTTGGATTGATAGATGAATCAGACACAACTAACATAATTGATAAGAACAAAATTAGAAGAGCTAGAAGTAAGAAGAGAGCCGAATTAAGACCATGTGGCACAACGACTTCATTAAGAGGACTTTACTTTGATGGTCGCAAAGACAAAACCATAACCACAGTAGATAATCGACGACAAACAACAACCGAACAACACATTGTGTTAATTGGAGAACCCGGTTCATCGTACTTAGGCCATGTTACGCCTACTACAGGATCAGCTGCAAACATTGTTAATTCTATTGTCGAATTTCTTGACAATTCGGGTATATCAACAAACACCTTGGAAGCCATTGGATGTGACGGAACCGTTACAAATACCGGCAGTAAAGGTGGTATTGTCGTACTTTTACAGAAATATTTGATGAAACCACTTCAATGGTTCATTTTCCAGCTGCATGCGAATGAACTTCCACTAAGGCATTTGATAGAGCATCTTGATGGAAATACAACTGGACCTAGAGCATTCTCAGGAATAATAGGAAAATCGTTGATTAAATGTGAGAAAATGCCAGTAATTAAATTTGAGATTATTGATTCCGAAATTCCTGTTATCCTGAAGCAAGATTTAAGCACCGACCAGTTATATCTTTATGGGATGTGCCAGGCAGTAACAAGGGGAAATGTTTTGCATAGACTTTCAATGAGATGTCCTGGCAAGATGGTAAACTCACGATGGCTGAAAACAGCAAATAGAGTTCTTCGTTTATATGTTTCTTCTCCTACGCCGTCGCCAAACTTGATTATATTGGCGACGTATGTAATGAAAGTTTATGCGCCAATGTGGTTCTGTATTAAAACTCAACCATCATGTGGAGCTCGAAATGTATGGAAGACGATTCAGTTGTCGAGATACTTGCCCGAAAATTTGAAAAAAATAGTTGATCCCGTCATTCTGCGAAATGCATATTTTGGCCA
This sequence comes from Limonius californicus, assembly GCA_014611495.1. Taxonomy (NCBI): domain Eukaryota; kingdom Metazoa; phylum Arthropoda; class Insecta; order Coleoptera; family Elateridae; genus Limonius; species Limonius californicus. The sequence goes on along the minus strand of JABXWE010000932.1, from coordinate 14,389 downwards.
TCCAGAAAACATATTACTGGGAATGTTGGGCGACGAAAGAAAACATATCAGAATGTTGGCGGTTCACAGAATAATGAAGGTTAGAACTAAAGTCAATCACACTTTAAGGAAGTTCATGGTTGGGGATGGTGATTGTAGTCCCGGTGAGTTAAACTGGAATGCTAACGACTACTTTGAATTGGTTGATTGGCAAAGAATTAGCTGCAATAAACCACCAATAACAGCGACAATATCAGAAGAGGAATTTAATGAAATTATAGATAATCCGGAATCGTCTGCGTTTGCTGAAATACAACAACTTCCAAATCACACACAAGCAGTAGAAAGGGGTGTAAAACTTGTGACCGAAGCGTCTTTTCTTGTGTGTGGTTCAGAAAGAAGAGATGGCGTAATCAGGAGCAAAATCAGATCGCGCGATGAGATCCCAAAATTCAATACCAAAAAAGATTACTACAAGAAAGGTTTACCTTGAATTATCTTTTAAGCTTTCGTATTGTATTAATTTAAATTAAATTTCAAAAATAAAGTGTTAATAGCATTAAATATGTTTGATTTCCACTCTTTACAATGTTGTACCAAAGACTTACTTAAAAACACTTCTAAATAGTAAAAAAGTAAAAAAACATCAAAATGAAAGAAAACTTGTTTTTCAAGATAAGTTTAATGAAGAAGGACCTAAAAATCGCAATTTTTTGTGAAGCACTTTTTTGGAGGGAATTACATGGGCTACAATATTGTTTCACCTTATTTTTGAATAACATTGCTCTTTGGCCCTTTAAGTTCGTAAAACCAGAAAAATTGTCAAATTTTTACATTCATTTTAAACCCGCTACCCCTAAATATTAATATTTTAATCTGAGATTTTAACTATATCTTAATTAACCCATTCCACAAGTTTTCCCACGCGCCATAATTCCATTTCTAAAAAAAAATTTTCGATGCACCCTATTGTACAGCTTGGTATACCAATTACAATCACATGGCTAAAATCAGGTGAAGTTTTAGCATGGTGAAAGTGCAAATACAGCCTTAACTGCCCTATAGTGTGTGCCAATGATGAGCTACCAGAATTCACTACCAAATACCATGGAATTTTAACAAATTAATTTACTCCGCGCGCCAAATTGAAAACCACATACTAGTGGGTACACCAGATGGACGCAAAAATTATTTGTTAGTGTCTGCTAAAGTGAAAAGTCTTTTTGAATCCAAAACATTTATAATCCTATAGTGAAAGAAAAACGGCATACCTCGGACACTTAATGAGACATGAAGAATACGATTTATTACAACTTATGATACAGGGAAAAATTGAAGGTAAAAGAGGTATCGGTCGCAAAAGAAAGTCTTTGCTAAGAAACATTAAAGAATGGACCAACACTATTTCACAAAGCACAGCATAGAGACGGATATGCCATAATGGTCGCCAACCTCAACAGGGACGGCACCTAGGAGGAGGAGGAGGAGTGAAAGATTAAATTGTAGAACATTATAAAGAACAAAATTGTATATTTGTGTCTGTATGACACGGCGCAGTATTTTGTACAAAATTTTGTTCGAAGTGTTTTTATAAAATTCTGTGTCGTGTCATACAGCAAAATTTATCGAAATTCTGTAGATTCATGTTCTAAAACCTACAGAATTTTGCACAAAGTCGGCGTCTCATCGATGCGCAAACGAGCAATTTTTAGTGTTTATTAACAACCATAGAGGGCAAAGAAGAATATATATTAATAATAATAAAAGGCAATTATTAATATATAAAGTATGAATTTCAACGAAGTAAGGCAGCAAACAATTAACAAAGAAGAATATGTTTACCACGTGTTGACTCCACCAGCCGACACTCCACGCTCTTTCTTTTATCTCGTCTGCGGTCTTTGTTGCTGCAGTTTGCTTTGTCGTGCGTTCATGTAAAATAAATAAACACGCTGCGAACTTGTGCGTTAACCTAATATTATAAAATGTTGTTAGAATTCTACTTTATTGACAGTCACATGACTATTTGGACAGTTTTCTCTGTTTTTTTACAAAATTCTGTTCCGTGTAATACGTGTTTTGCAGAATTTAGTACAAAATTATGTACAACATTTTGTACAAAATTTTGTGCCATGTCATACAGGCCTAATTAATAAAAATAAAAATAATAAGCGATATATGGCAAGGACCTTTTCTTCCCCAACCTCTTGAACATTTGTACATGTAGCTATGATATACATAGAATTATAGAACATTCTGGACTACTGTCAAAGTTAAATTGAATATGGTTACTGGAAGACGTAGAACTTGTATGCAAAGATTATAAGGCATACATGTCACGTGATTTTTGTTGCAGGGTGGAATAAGTTGAATATACCGCACTGAACCCTAATTTTGAAAGTATGGTTCCTCAAGGGGTGCTACTGTGCGTTAAGCATAGAAATAACACTCCTATGGATGTACCAATAAATATCACATGACTGAAATCAGGTGAAATTTCAGAGATTAAATTATAGAACATTATAAAGAACAAAATTGTACAGTTGTGTACAAGTAGGTAATACTTAAATTTTCCAATGCGTTGCACATAAAATTATGGAACAATGGGTGTTTACTACAGTAAGGTTAGTATGATACAACACAGAACAGAATTTTGCATAGTATTTACAAAATTCTTTCATCCGGCAGTTGTAATTCAACAATATCACTACCCTGTTGGCAATTAAAACAGTTAGTGTTTAATGTAAAAATTGTGCAATATTTCTACATCCATCGTAATGTATTGTTTTGTTGTTTCTTTTAAATGCTGGTATGTGTTAACATTTTTTAAAAATTTCATTTGCAAAATCTAAACTCCCATTTAACTTATTAGATACATAAATTTATTGTCAATTTTATTTACACATATTTCATACAATTAAATACGTGAATACTTACACAAAATTTTACAAATATAAATATTCTTAATTAGGAACCTCACATTTGGTCTAAAATTATCAAATAATAAAATTATTTTAAAAATACGTTGTTAATAAAATGAGAACTAAAGTGATTTCAGTCGGATATAGTCGTCCAGAGCTTCCTAATGTAAACCAGCTTTTCTTTGGAGCTAAAGAAATAATATTAGTTAAGTGGAAGTTACTGTATTTACCCTATTGCAACTTACTTCTTTCATTGGGATCTCTCATTCCACACTGTTTGTATGATGCTTTTGCTTTCCGTTTTGTATCAATGTATCCGGGTATATACAAAGTTGGAGATTCTAATCTACCAGTAGAAAGTAATCTACTGAAGTCTTGTTCTAATTGGTTGGCAATTGGACCCTTAAAGTGAAGTAGAATCTGCATACAGGCATTGTTGTGTAAAATCTTTGTCTGTCGGGAATCAACAGTTAACATCCATTCAGGTATTCCCATGATTCTACGAATGTCTTCAATAAACTGGGCTCTGGAACACAACATACATGTTTAACAGAGTTGTTGGACATAATTTATACATGGCTTTTGTTTTGTTTACTGTGTGTGGAATCAACTACCACATAATGCAAAAGAGATACAGATACAAAAGGGTACCTATCATGTAGGGAGATCTTATGTCGCCACATCTAAAGGGTGAATCAAAATGCACGCCGGTTTTAATATATCAAAAACGGAACATTATTTTTAAAAACACATTTACAAAGGACATAAACCTGTTTATCAAACCCAATTCATGTATGGAAAATGACATCGGATATATGCCCTACTCTACTTTGCTAGCATGCCAAAACTCTCTTCCTGAAATTGTTGATTACTGCTTCATAAACATGCATTTCGATTTCGCCAATAACTCCTGGAATTTGTTCTTTTAACTCGCGTATGTTTCGGGGTTTATTGACATAAACCAATTATTTAACACACATAATCTCAAAGAAAAAAATCGCACGGGGTTAAATCACACGATCTTGGTGGCCATTGCTGGCCACCACGAAGCGAGATGAGCCGATCCGGGAATTTCTCATGGAGCAACGCAATTGTTTCGCTGGAAGTGTGACACATGGCGCCGTCTTGCTGAAACCATAACTGCTTAATGTCCATTGCATCGAAATTATGCCACAAAAAATCTTTATCATCGTACGGTATCGGTCACCATTAACTGTCACAGCTTGTCCTGCCTCATCTTCAAAAAAATAATGACCGATGGCTCCACCCGCCCAAAATCCATACCAAACCGTCACTCCCTGCGGATGCATTTCCCTTTCATGAATCGAATGAGGATTTTCTGATCCCCAAATACGGCAATTTTGCTTATTTACAAATCCATTTAAATGGAAGTGTGCCTCGTCGCTGAAGATGACTTTCCTCGCAAAGCCGTCGTCCTCCTGTTGTCTTCTCAGAACCCAGCCAACAAAATCTCGTCTCATCTGGTGATCGGGCACTTTCAGTTCCTGGGTTAAGTGAATTTTATAGGAGTGGTAATGAAGAGTGCACAAGAATTCGCCGCAATGAAGAATACCCTATGCCCAATTGTTGGGAACGACGTCGAACCGATTTCTGTGGACTAACATTGACACTGTCACGAACCAACGTAATGTTTTCAATCGACCGGCCAGAACTAGGACGCCCAGAATTTTAAATTTTGACTGTTGATCCTGTTTCGTTGAACTTTTTCGTAAGTCTGTGCACTGTTGATTCATTTGGTGCTTCAAGTCGTCGGACAGTTGCTGCAAAACTTTCTCCATTTTGATAAAACTTTTTCACAATTAGCACACGTTGCTCAGTTGAAAAGCGTTCCATGATGTTACACAGAATGAAATCGGAATGTTAGCAGATGTCAACTTTATACAAAACAGTGATACTAAACAACAAACAACAAAATGGCGAGCGATTCAAAACCGGCGCGCTTTTTGAACTGCACTTTATTTACGCTGGCGTTAAAAGACGTTTTAAAATTCTTACACTGGAAAAACACAGGCGCTAAAATGAATGAAAGTTAAGATTTACTTATGGTATCACAATCATGGTAGACATCTATGAAGAAATGTTAGAAATGGTGGAGTAACTTGCAGAAGCTTAAAATACAGGGTTAAGGAGAAATCTTAAAACAAACACAAATGTCAACAGAGACATAATAACAATTGGAAAAATTATAGGAAGAGTGGCAAATATATTCATCTTGCACAAATAATCAAAATAGAGAACACCAGAACGCAATGGACATTAGACGGATGAAAATAGTGCGTGTAAGCTATGGGAAATTGGCATACAATACAAAATATTTTTTTTTATTGTGATGTTATATTATAGCTAGTCTTAAAGACTAACCAGCAATTTTTACCTTACTTAAATTAACTAATTGGTTATGTTAAGAATGCACCCACCGGTGTCCTCAGAGATCTATTTTGCAACACTTTCTTCGTGTTACCTCTTCACTTTTGCTCTGATTTTTTCACTGACACTTTCACGTCTCTTTACACTAACTCAAATGGCTTAGTCCTCTTGGGCCTTCTTATTAGATATGTACGTGGTCATGAAGCCTGTTTTCGTGTTTCTGGGCAAGGTATTTTATTTCATCTGTCACGGCTCTTATCCCTAGATCCCTGTGCATATCACTATTTTCAGCGTACTAGGGAGCATCTACGATACTCTTCAGTTGTTCTGAAAGTTTTCAATTTGGTTGATGTTAGTTTTGCCGGCGTAGCCCCAAAGTACATTGTTGTTTCTTTGAAGTAGTGGATTTATTACTATTTCCTTCAAGTTTTATTAATGTCTCAGAGATTGATTTTAGCATTTTTTCTCGCTGCTCGAAATTTTTTTCCCGTTGTTCAAATTTTGACATTAGGCTTTGTAGTAGTTGGTTTGTCGAAACTTCTGTGTTCTGTGAAATTTCCTCCTTTTCTTTAGTATTTGGTAGTACTGGGAATGCTTTTGGGTCTCATCTAAACAGTGTTTTATTTTCTGTCTTCCTTTCTTTTGCGTCGTTTTGGTTAGTTCTGGTTGCTTCGTTTCTTATTTTCTGCATCCCTTTGGCAACTTCGCATCCTCTATAGCTGGCTAGGTGGGCTCCGCCACAGTTGACACATTGGTTTGCTGTTTTCATTCATTTTGCATTCTTTTGTGTGATGTTTTCCAGCACATTTCATGCATTTTCATTCTCTGTTGCTGAATCTGTGGGTGTGCTCATATGTTTGGCATTTCTTGCATTGAGAGACTAGTTTTGATTTTCTTAGAGGTTCTATTTCAACCTTCATGCCTAGCGTATTCCTTTTATCTCGTATATTATTTTAATGTCTTCGTCGTTTCTGAAGCTTAGCATAAATAGCGGGAGGGGTTTCTTATCTTTTCTCTGCAGAATATTAATGGCTTCTATTATTTTATATATAAATCTTCTACTATGTTTTCTGGAGCGCATGACAGGTGCAGCTTTCTCGCCATGACTTTTATGTTTCTTGTTTGTTTATTTTCGTATGAGTGTAAGTTTGTTAGTCGTCTATATTTTTCTGCAGACTCTATGTTTATTTTTACTTGTTCGTTATGCATCATAACTGCTTGAAATGTAAACTTTTCTGTCTTTAGTTTGGGTTGTAATGCATCATAGTTTTTAATTTGTCTCAAAACAATTGGCGGCGGTTTCGGTATTTTTACTGTTTTTTTTGCTGTTTAGCGTCTTGCTGTTGTTGTGGGGACGTTTCCGGCGATGTAGTTATCTTTTTTTGTTTTTTTTTCTTTTCCTTTATTTTGGAGTAACTCTGTTTCTCTGATGAGTTCTTCTTCATCAGTATAATATTCTTTTTCTTGTTGTGGGGTTTCTGTAGCAACTGTGCGCTTGGCACCAATTTCTGTTCATTTCCCTTATTTATGGCTGCTTGCATTTTTGCTAGTTGTTGTTGTAATAGGAAAACATTTTGTTGCAATTAAATTCTTGCATTTTTCTCTTCTTGCCATGAATTATATAAGGTAATTTTGTTTGGGGTTTCTATTTTAATTTTCCTCACTTGTCTGCTATTGCATCAGTGGCGTCGGAATCGTTGATATCATAATCTTCGACACCTAACATCTGGTATGTAGGTTTTCGCTGCGTCTGCATCCCCGAAGTAGACCGGGCGATGACTTACTAACGCTCGCTTTTCTCTAATGTTGTACTTTATTGGATCACGGTCGAACACGTCCTTACTCTTCGAAACTACTGTTAAGACACAATATAAAACTAAGAAATGTTCCTGAATAAGCTGCAAAATTAAAATGAAGCTTGACAGGTCACAACGCCAGTAGAGCTAAGAAGTAGAAGGAGAACCTGTTGAAGAATATTTTGCGGGCCTAGAGAAATAGGAGTTCTGTGTAGTATAATCAGCGGTGTGCTATGAAAATTTTAACAGCAAATAGCTTTAATGCAACTTATCTTCTGAATCCCATACAATTAGAGGTTTTTGATATTTTTCAATTAAGAGTAAAACATCTTCGTTATTTAAATCCATTTTAGTAACAGGGAGGTTACAACTGTTAGTTTTGTATACAAATTTGACGTTTTTTAGTAAAATAAATTAAGTAAACGGAATTTTAACAAGGGGCTCGCAAAATCCAGGAAAATTTAACAACGGGTTCGCACCAGCCTTCTGTAGCTCACTACTCAGTATAATGGCTTTGGAAGATTGTTGGTCCAACTGTATATCTCTTAATAAAGATTGTATTGAAAAAGTAAATTATTTCAAAATATATAAACATATAAACCTTTTCTCTATTTCATTTGAGAACATTTCGATATGACCCTAGTAATTGATGGGTATTTGGAGTCAATTACAAACATAAACGATGTAGATTGATAAACAACGTAAATTTTCTTTTTTGCATGACTTACAATACAAATCTTGGAGGTTTCTCAATATTGGCATATTTGATTATGTCGTAGTCGGGTTCTATATTAGCGCAAGCGTATCGTTCTGGTTGCTGGTTCGGACTTAGAATTACAATTGAACGGCCCACTGCAGTCCAGTCACCCTCCAACGGAAAGTTAGTGTCTACTACTACAGATCTTTTTAATCCAATGTCTATTGTTCCTACTCTTGACGAAACGTCACCGACGTAACACCGTAAAGGATTGTCGGGTCCGCATTCCTGTCGATATAGATCTCCCTAAAACATAGCAGTTAATAATAAATACATTTAATGAAGTAATTCAGAATGGTGTAAAATCTAAATTAAAACTTACATTCAATGGATCAGCTAATTGTGTATAGTATGGGTTCCAAACGTATCCGCCTGCTACACACCTTGTGTTTTGAGTTTGTACTGCCGCATCAACACCAACTGGGTTTACATATATTGCCCAGTTGTGGTCGCGTGTCTGCGAATCAAAATGATTTCATAAAATATATTAGAGATTATTACATGCATGTGTTAATAGAATAATAGAAAATTTATTTAAAAATATGAATTAAAATTTTGTGCAAACAAGGTGCCCGAACTCACATCTTGTTAAGCTATTTATTTAAAGATATTTAGAATTTAATTTAAATGAAATTTAAAGTACTTTGGTTAAGCTGAAGAAGACGTTGATAGTAAATTCCAAAGTTTTGTCCAATTCGAAAACAGGCGCCGGAACGCTGTCCCTGCGCGTTTCGTCATAAAAAAAAAGCGCTTGGTATAAGCAAGATGTTGATAGAAACTGTGCTGTAGTTTTCCGATAGACATAGAGTATACGGGGAGTGTTCAAATTTAAACATAAAATATATTTCCGGCTAAAAAGTCGGGCCAAACAAACAAAATTCGGAGGGAGCAAGATCAGGACTATATCCTGCATGCGGAAGAAGGTTACAGTGAAGTTCGTTTATGGTTTCAATTGTTCTTGCAGCAGTTTTTGGAGAAAGCGTACAGAACTTTGTCTTCTCTTCCGTTTATTCCTGATCGCCTGCTTAACTTTATCACGCAAAAGTGTCGAGTGATAGTCTGCATTAATTGTTAAATCTGCAGGGAAATCAACAAAGAGCACCCCTTGGTAATCCCCAAAAATATTGCTATCACTTTATCAGCGCGAAATCCACCTGGTATTCACTTTATGATACTTGCTTATTTTTTATGCTATCTTCAACACCTGGGACACTAATTTGTAAATTTTGAGAAATTTGAGGAACTGTTACCCTTCTGTCTTGCTTAATAAAGGCTTATTTGATGAACTGTTACCCTTCTGTCTTGCTTAATAAAGGCTTTAACTTTTTCTTCATTTCACGATTAACCGAAGTAGCTCATTTTCTGCACGAGTTCTCCTCTCTTTAAAAGATTTGGACCACTCAAACATCCAAGTGTTAGAAAGACATCGATCGCCATATTGAGTTCGCGATATTGTAAGAATTTCAGTCGAATTTATGCCTTCATTAATAAGAAATTTGATTACGCTACAATGAATATATCCTTTTGCCATCGTAGCCGTAACTACCACAATATTATTTAAAAAAATCAGTTGCTATGGATATCTTAATAAGAGTCACGGCCTATCTTTAATTAATTTACTTTTGTATGGATTTGTCTTTAAATGGGGTTGTAATTGGATGTTTCCTGTTTAAATTTGAACAATTCTCGTATTTTATGATTTTTTTTTATTTTATTGGTTAGAACAACCCTCGTATAAATTTATGTACCTATACAGGTTATATGATTTTATAAACATTTGTTGTCTAATCCGATATATTAAATTACAAAAATAAATTAATAAAAATATTAAGAGAACGAATGTTGTTTTATAAATACATTTTCAATGCAGCTAGAATTCTCTAATTTAATTAATAAGTAATTCTAATATATAGTCCTACTTGTATAATATAAAAAAAATAAAGTTCGTTCTTAAAAATAAAAATATATTAAAATAGTACTTACAATGTTACGATCATGTTTACCAGGATGACGTAATTTTATTTCTATGACAGTATCACTTTTGCTTCCATCATTGTATATGAGTTGTTTCTAAAAAAGTAATTTTCCAATACATTTGCATGCCTAGTTGTAATATCAAAAATATTCTTCTTACCATTCTCATATACCCATAAGCGTATCCATGGGGATGATGAAAAGAGGCAATTGCTCTAATCTCTCGTGCTTCTGAGGGGCTATAACCTCTTTCAATGGTCGAACAAGCCCATCTACGATTTTTGGCCTACAAATTACATTTTGAGTTTTTACTTAAGATTCTAGGGCTGAACATCACTTACTCTTTTATGGATCAAAATGGATCGCCCTAGGATACTCCTTGGACCAAATAACGGTAGCATGGTATCATTATAGTCTTCTTTATACACAGTGAGGTTGTCCAAAGAGCCAAATTTTCCACTAAGGTCACCCATTTCGTATTGATCTGGGGTTCCTTTGTAGGTTCTAGGTGATGACGCAGGGTCCACGTTTAATGGATTCCAATGATCATATAACGATGTTGCTTCACACGGAAATTCCAAATTTTCTTCCACTGGGGTCTAAAATGATTTTGCTATTAGGTTACTTTATTTCAGTATGGGCATTTATACATACAACATGGACATGATAGCCACTGTTATCATGTAGACCTTCTAATGATGCTTCAACATTTGTTATGTCATACTCGGTTTCTTGAAAAAATTCTATTTTGCCTTTTACTGATAACGTGTCACCATTGGGGAACCAGTCTTTAGCAACTGCCTTTCGTCTGTATACGGCCCCAATTCTACAAATAATAATTATATTAATGAAGTGTGTTAATAGAAATCTTAAACATTTACTTGGAACATCCCAGTCTTTCTCCTCTCGCTTTAGGACCAAAATCGTCAAACATCACAAAGGATTTTCCCAAAATCGAATGGGGTCCAGTAAGCGGCAAAAGCGTGTCAGTGAACATTTTTCTAGAAATTCTATCACTATCGACTTTCTTGCCTGCTATGTCTAATAATCCCAATCTCGTTGACATATCACCTAATCTGCAAGAACCTATGGTGTCCAAGCTGCAGTTGACAATTGATGATTTGTTATCAAAGTCCACCTATAAGAGAATCTTAGATTTACAACTGCACCTGGTATTTTATAGAGCTCTAGTTACTTTGTATGGATTGTAAACTCCCCCAGCACTTATGCACCTCGCAGTCCAGTTATAAAAGTCTTTTCCTGGTGGTAAGTCATGAATAGCCCAACGATGTTCGGCGGTGTTATTTATTTGAGCACCATCGGCATGAATTAGATACTCAAACAAAATTGTCGTATCGGCCCATGACTCCTCTTTGGCTTGTCTGAATAATATTCTTGCAACAATGGGATACCGGAAAAGAACTTCTGCGGTGAAGATGTCTTTGTGGTATTTGAAATTTGGCTCATAAAGAATTATTCCGCCACAAATCCATGGTTCTAGTAAAATTTCCGATGAAGGATATTGAGTGTTTCTGAAATATTGTACATAGCATTACTACTTTTTAAAGGATTTTCTTTACATTTAACAAATGCGGAATGTTTTGTGTTCCAATTCAGGGACCAGCAACTACCTATTGCTGTGGAAAACCATAGAAATATTGATTTCATTACCAGGAATTACCCGTCTTGGCTACAGTTCGCAGTACAAATGTATGTATCTCAAGAATTGATTTATACTATTTAAATTGAATTTAATAATAAATCAACCTGTTGTTTGATATTCCATCGTTTTTAAAAAGGTAGGAAAAACTTAAAGGGACAACTTATAATTTTTGTTAACTTTCTTTGTTGAAAATAGAAGTAATGGTTACCTAACCTTAACATTTCAATGATTTATTAAAGCAAATTTATTACTGTGTTGTGTGTTTATTATAACAATTGTATGTTGCTATTTTACTATTAGCGCAAGAGAGTAGCGTGGCGGTAACTGCCAGTACTGATCAAACAGTATTCAAAGTTAAGCATCTATCCGCGCGCTCACCACTTAGATTGGTGATCGAAACCTACACTAACACGCTGCTACCCGCGGTGCCTCAGAGAGTACCGAAAGCCGTCGATCCTTCTGGGTTAGTGTGCCACGTCATTAACTACCTCAAATTGGGTTACAGTGGCAGCAAGGTGCAGAACTGCCTTCGGGTTTCCCGGAAATCATTCCATACGCTCGTTTTTCATTATCAGAACCGTGTGTTCAGTGATGGTACTGTGTGTATCTAATAAGATGTGTGCCCCTAAGTTATTGTGAGAACTGCATGTTCCTATTTTATTATTAGAGAGTAGAGTATTTTGGACAGTTCTAAGACCACCCCCCACCACTAACCTTGAATTTCAAGGTCAAGGATACAGCAGCTCCCCCCCACTATCCTTGAATTCGAGGTCAAGGCAAAAACCTTACCTCCCTGAACTGTCAAGGTCGTTGTCAAAGGTCAAACCCAAGATGTATAATGTTGAATTGAAGGTTGTACCTATACCAAGGTCATAAACAAATTAAAACGAGTAATTTTTATATATGTTTTATTATACTAAATTATATCCACACTTTTAAAAGGTTTAGATAAGGATTAACAATCAGCTGGTAATTATTATAATGTGTTTATTTAGTTAATTAACAACAATAACCAAATGGTACATGAATAACTAATGCAAATTGCTATAATTTATTGACCAATATACGAAGCAATATATAACACATATAGATAATATAAGTAATAAAGTAGAGCCGAGGATAATGGATGATATGCAGCAGAAATTGTTTGGTGCCTCCGCAGTTATGTTTTGTTGCACTTCAGATTTTTTAGACTTCAACAAAATGGTTTGCCAGTTAGTATCCACTGCGTAGTTAGGAAAATGGAATTTGACTTTGAATGTTAAAACACTATTTTCTGTTAAATTCCGCACTGTTGTTTTAAAAACGGGGATTTCAGCCAAAACTGATGTGTCCAGTTTATTCCAAGTCACATTGTTCTTTCCAGTTCGGTCGAAACTAATAGTTGCGAAAGTCGAATGTGGTGGTTGTACTACATACAATACCCCGTCATAAACAGCTGCTAGGGCAACCAAGAATTTGATAGGTAGCATGTTGACACGTTCCAAGGTCTGTGTATAGTGGACTAGTTTATAGTTAGTCGCAGCTTTTCTATGAGTCACTGTCACTATAGGTATTATTTTCAAGTTGTAACTCGTTAAACCTCTCTAATGTAGCAACACGTATGGCCAAATTACAGAGTTCCGGATAACGATGTAAAGTAATTACCTGATACGGATGTTTGGTGTATAGCGTTCCAAATTCATAATGAAAGAAGCTTACATTCATTCCGAAAAATTCTGCTAACACTGTGCTAAGGGGGTGGGAAGTTGAGGGAAATTTGAAGCACAAGTCAGGATCTAGTTGTGGTGATTCGTCAAAGTTATGAAAACGAATTTCAGAATTCTCAGGAACATGATAAATAGCTTCATTTGGAACGTAAAGGAATAACATGTTGTATGTTTGACTGAGCGAAGAAAACTAAAATCTTACGCACAGTGTAGTGGTAGATCGTTGAGTATTGTGGTTGGAATAGGAATGGAGGGGGAGACCTAGAATAAACAAACGTGTTGGAGTAGTAGTGAATAAAATATGTATGAATGTATGTATGTAGAATTTATTATATTATATATATACAAAGAAATATACAAGAAATATACAAATATACAAATATACAAATATATAAATATACAAATATACAAATATACAAGACAAGCAGAGCGAACTTTACACAACAACCTCATCAGGGATCCAAGTAGTCGCCGCAGGTATGGAACATACCAGCCAGAACATGGCGAACAGTTTCAGACGATCTCCGTATCCACCAGAACGTGTTCCGAAACTTTTCGGACATGGTGGATATGAAAAAGCAAATTGAGCAGTGTGTTGGGGCGACAGCGTGGTGGCCGGGGTCGGGAACATCCTGCTGGTTGGCGAGGGCATGGTGGTTAATGATGACTGTGGTGGCGTCAAAGAGCTCTTGCTGCTCCCACATAGATATGTAATCATTAAGGGGGCGAAGCTCCTCGTCGGAGTAGATCCCCCCAGCACCATCACGCGTCACCAATAACCCTCCGACGCGTTGGGGTATGTATGCAACATACCCCACAGGCCCCGACACTAAACGGTTCAGTAGTTCACCCATATCTGGCGGGACAGTGTAAAAGAAGCCCATATGAGCGTCTGTAATGTCTGCACCGACCAGAAAATCAGCCGGGTTCACGTCGACACCGCACACTTGAACTGTATAATCGCGAAACTGTACTTGGAAGATCATGTTGCTGTGTTAAGTTGAAACTTGTAATATTTGACAAGAATTCCTGGTTCAGGATATATACTTGTTAACAAGGTCGTCAAGCTTTGCCTTAGCATTGAGTTCAAGATCACTGGGGGGGGATAAAAGCGGCGGAGTTGGTTATTTCAAGGTCTTTTGGATGAAAACCGGGGGCTGAAGGGTGTGTGAAAAAAAAAAAAGAGTAACCGATGCCCCAAA